>JAENPR010002953.1:0-32149 GCA_018135685.1 Themeda triandra | reverse complement strand
TCTTCTTGTGGTGTTTGCTTGATCTCCTTGGGCTGATTTGTTGATGCATGCTTGCTGCCTTTATGATTGCAAGCCGAAGTGTGCTTGTGGGGCTTGCTAGCTTTGAGTGCAACTTCCTTGATCTTCATCCCATCAAACTTGGATTGAAGCTCACCAAGCCTCTTTCTTTCATTTGCTTCTTCTCTTTGCATATCAAAGGTCAACAACCGTCCAAGCACATCATTTGGAGTGAAGTGCTCAAACTTCTTCTTGTCTCTAATCAATGTCACAACGGTTTCATTTCTTGGAGAATAGGCTTCAAGCATCACCTTCACCACTTTGTGATCATCAAGATCCTCACAACCAAATCCTTTGATTTGTCCAACCAACACCATCAATCTATCAAACATTTCTTGTGGCCCTTCTTCACCTTTAATCACAAACCGGTTGAGCTTGGCCATCAAGACTTCAATTCTTGCCTTTCTTACTTTATCAACACCTTCATGTGCAATGATCAAGGCATCCCAAATCTATTTTGCCACATTGACATTCATCACACGGTTGTACTCATTGCTATCAAGAGCACTCAGTAAGATACTTGTGGCTTGACTGTTGAACTGGGTAGCCAAGAATTCTTCATTGGTTGGGTCTTCGGGATTTTGTGGCTGTTGCACTCCCTTCTCCACAATCTCCCAAAGCCCTTGATGAATACCTGAAAGATAGTTTCTCATTAAGTGCTTCCACTTGGCATAGTTAGTCCCATCAAACCGGGGTAACTTGCCCATGGGCACATTGACAATAGACTTGCGATCACGATGGGTTAAATGAGAATAATTAAAGGATACAGTGGTGTATTTCTTCTTGTTGCTGCTGCTGCCTTTGTCCTTGATGTTCTTCTTCTCATCCTTCTTGTGGCTTCCTTTGGGATTCTTGGAAGAGTGATATGAGACATCATCATCACCATCATCTGAGCTGCTAGAGAGCTCACTAGATGGTGACAACTCAATCTCCTGCTTCTTCTTCTTCTCCTCCTTCTTAGCACGTGCCTTGGCTTTTCTTCTTTCTTCTCTTTGTTCTCGGATAAGCCTTCTAGCTTCTTTTCTGCTCAACTTATCCTCAAGCTCTCTTCTTTTCTTGAGTGCTTCTCTTCTTTCCTTCTTTTTTCTTCTTCTCTCGATCACTCACATTCGTGGTCTTGCCACCATCTCTGATAGTGGCATTATCAGTAGTGGACATAGAAGCATCACTGCTGTCCTCTGTAGAGTGCAGATCAACACTCTTTGCCTTGGGAGCTGGCTTCGATGCTCCGGCCTCTTCCATACTTCACGCGGTTAAGCGTATACGAAGCAACCTAGCTTTGATACCACTTGTAGGATCTCTGGAAGAGTAAAACGGCCTAGAGGAGGGGGGTGAATAGGCCTGCAACAAAATTTCTTTGAGCAGCTGTCAGTCCAGAGGGCGCGGCACTGCCGCGCTATACCCGTGGCACTGCCGCGCTATACAGACAGAAAGTAGTATAGATTGAAATCTGAGCAGAACCAAGTTTACCAATCGACTTTCCAAGCTTCCTACACCTGTAGAAATTATAGATCAAGAGCCAAACACAGCTCAACAGGTAGGACGAAGTAGATCGACCTCAAACCCTAGAAAACACCTCAAACAACAAGTGAGAATATGAAATCCGGACAGCACACAAGACACGATGTTTATCCCGTGGTTCAGCTCGCCACTAAGGCTGGCCTAAGTCCACGTTGTTGAGGGAGTCCACAGACTCGAGCTCACCACTAAGGCTAGCTTACTCCTCGGTCTCAAGTCAAGAGAGTGAACTCTTGAGATGAGGGGTGATTTCTTAGTATTGGGGTGAGGTTACAGACCTCCCTAGGCAGCCACACAAGTTGGCAGCTCTAGGGCGACGCCTAGCCAGCTAGGAGTAAAGCTCCAAGAGTAACAAACCCTAGGGCGCCGGCCAAACGTGCACCAAATGCTCTTTTGACAGTGGGAATCAGTAGATCCACTCTCCAATCGAAGTTTGCTGCCCTTTTGCTCAAGAATCCGTGGTGGATTTGATGGGAATGAGTTGGGAGCTTGAGGGGAGCAATGGAGGGTGAGAGAGAGAGAGCTTCTGGTTCGAGTCTAACGGATATGTCGCGAGGTAGACGAAGAGGTAAGTGATGTGGGCCGACAGATGGGTATAAATACCCCTGGGTCCCAACGGTCACTTATAGGCGCGGCACTGCCGCGCCCCCCAAAACAGCAAAGTGAGTTGGAATTGATAGCTGGCTATTTTAGGTGGCTGGATGAGGTTGGTGATGAAGGATTGAGCATTTGGTAACACTTTTAACTAATAACCTTAGGATCCCTCTTGATAGTACGGCTTTTCCTATACTCAAATTCAAACCAAAAACGAATTTAAACCTCCTTTGAGTTCGGCAAAGCCTCCTTTTGGAAACGGGGACCCCTCCAACCCGTACATCTTTCTTCCGTAATTCATCACCTCGCTTGTCATCTCAATAAGTTTCATTAGTTCCCTAATTCGGTGGTCATCAACGCCAAAACCCACATTAGGGCTTGATTGCACTTACATAAGGCTAAGTTTGCTTCTGTGAGTCCTTGTAAGTCTTGTGCTGAGTTACAGTCTGCTCTAGATGAGAAAACTATTAGGGTTGCTTTACTTGAGAAATCTAGCCATGTTACTAGATGTGCTTGTTGCGAGGCTTTGGAGCTAGAATTGAACTCTTGTAGGCATGACAAGAAAAGGGCCGAAGAAGAAATCACAAATCTTCGGTCAATGCTTAGTTGGTTGTCTTGCGGTGAGCCAGACTTGGCATGATGATGAGTCGGTTCGGGGGAACCGACACAACGGGATTAGGCTTTGCTACGGTGGGAAGGGTGAAAATGTTTTTGGTAAGGTTGGTGATCACGGTGGTATGAGTGCATCGAGAAATCCATCAAGCCTTCCACTTCTCCCAAGTTGATCAAAATCACTCCACCACAGCCTAACAAGCCCGATGTGAGAAATGGTGTGTTTGAGGAAGCTCCCAAAGCTCCACCTCCAAAGCAAGTGTGGACTCCAAAACCAAACCACTTAAGGAACCCACTTGACACACTTCCCGATATCTCTATTAAACCTCCTCCAAAGAATAAGCAAACCCAAAGAGTGAACCATACCCATGAGAGAGTGAGTCAACCACCACCCAAGAGAGAGGTGTATCACTGTAATTATTGTCACCATGATGGTCACTTGTTTGAGTTTTGCTTTCGGAGGAAGAGAGATGAGAGGCATGAGTATGAGCTTTTCCATAACTCTACTCATGGTGTGTTTGCTCCACGTTTTCAGAGGCACAGTGCTAGGCCAAGAGGTGCAACACCTCAAGGACCTAGGCCTCAAGGTGTGAGACCACAAGGTGGTCGTGCCCGGCGGGGTTCATGTCCTCCTTATGACCTTAGATCTCGTGACCGTGGCTTTCAGTCTTATAGGTTGAGCGGACCACGTTTTCCTCGTCGTGGTGATCGCTCCACTCAAGTGGGACATGGCATGTATGGTGCTTTTGCTAACACTTCTCATGGGCGAATGAGCCAACACTGGTTTTCTCCTTAGTTTACTAACCCCAGTGTTGGATCATTTGCTCATCCCATGTCTTACTATTGATGCAGGATGAAGGGCTAGAGAACACGTGGCTCATTGATTCCGGTTGCTCTCGTCACATGACCGAAAATTCAAAGTGGTTCTCCAGCCTTACCCAAATGAAATGTAGTGAGTACATTACATTTGGGGATAACAGCAAGGGTAAAGTGCTCTCACGTGGGTCCATCCGTCTGAATGAGAACTTTGTGCTTAAGGACGTGGCTTTGGTGTCAAATTTGCACTTCAATTTGCTTTCCGTCTCGCAGCTTCTTGATGATGGTTTTGAGATTCGTTTTAGGCCAAGACTTTGTCGTGTTCTTGATGCCCAGGAAAACCTCGTTTGCAAGATTGTGCCTTTTGAGAAAGTGTTTCGAGCTGATTTTTCTCGCTCATTTGGTCTTTCTCGCTGTTTGGTGGCAAGTTCATCCTCCGAGCTCGGAAGTGGCATCGCAGACTTGGTCACTTGAGTTTCGACTTGCTTGCAAGATTGAGCTCACTTGATCTAATCCGAGGATTGCCCAAGCTCAAGTTTGAGAAGGATCTTGTTTGTCACCCGTGCCGTCATGGGAAGATGATTGCAGCTTCTCATCCTCCCGTGAACCAGGTAATGACCAAGGGGCCCGACGAGCTTTTACATATGGACACTGTAGGTCTAGCTCGGGTTCGGTCAGATGGTAGCAAGTGGTACGTGTTGGTTGTGGTTGATGACTTTTCTCGCTATTCATGGGTCTTTTTCATGGAGAGTAAAGATGAGGCTTTCACTCATGTTCATGACCTGATCTTAAGGTTGCAAAATGAGTTACCAAAGCATGCCATGCGAGCTATCAGCAGTGACAATGGCACTAAATTCAAAAATACTCATTTTGAGACCTTCTGCTCATCCATAGGTCTTGAGCATCAGTTTTCTTTGCTGTATATCCCTCAACAGAATGGGATTATTGAGTGCAAGAATCGGACCCTTGTTGAGATGGCCAGGATGATGCTTGATGAGCATAGGACTCCTAGGCGCTATTGGGCCGAAGCAATCAACACGGCATGTCTTGTTTCAAATCGCATTTTTCTTCGAGCTTTCACGAAGAAGACTTCTTATGAGTTGCGGTTTGGCCGTTTGCCTAAAGTGAGCCATTTTTGGTTGTTTGGTTGCAAGTGTTTTATCCTGAAGAAGGGAAACTTGGACAAATTTGAATCGAGATCTTCAGACGGGATTTTTCTTGGTTATGCATCTCATTTGCATGCTTATCGTGTACTTAACCTTGAAACTAACCGTGTCATGGAGACTTATGAAGTCACCTTCGATGAGACCGCACCTTGTTCCTCTCCTGTTTTTGAGCATGCAGGTGATGAGGAGATGAATGAGAGCATTTTTATGGAGGAGGAGCAGGACGATGCCGATTGGGGTGATCCCGAGCCGACTCCACCGGCTACCCCAGTTGACCCTGCGACGACTACTTCGGTTGACGGCCCCACTCCCACTTGTTCTACCACATGGGGGCCGTACGATCAGGCTCCTCAGCTTGTACCAGCTGCACCTGAGGGTGCTCCAGCTGCTGTTGAGGGGGAGGCATCTTCATCGAGGGAAGCATCACAGCACATTCAGCATCGCCATCCTCCTTCAACCATGATCGGTAACATAAATGAGCATGTCACTCGCAACAAGTCATATGAAATTTCACACTTTGCACATTCTGCTTTTGTTGCCGATTTTGAGCCCAAAGAAGTGGTTGAGGCATTAACTAATCCAGATTGGGTCAATGCTATGCATGAGAAGCTTGAGAACTTTGAGAGAAATCAAGTTTGGGTTTTAGTGCCACTTCCACCTCGGTGTCATCCCATAGGAACCAAATGGGTGTTCAAGAACAAGCTGAGTGAGGATGGGGTTGTGGTGAGAAACAAGGCTAGGTTGGTTGCTCAGGGGTATTGCCAAAAAGAAGGGATAGATTATGAGGAAACCTTTGCACCTGTTGCCCGTTTAGAAGCGATTAGGATCTTTCTAGCCTATGCAGCTTCGAAAGGATTCAAGATGTATCAGATGGATTTAAAGAGTGCATTTCTGAATGGGTTCATAGATGAGGAGGTGTATGTGAGGCAACCCCTAGGTTTTGAAAATCCCAAGCATCCCGACTATGTCTATAAACTCCACAAAGCCCTATATGGTCTCAAACAAGCCCCAAGAGCGTGGTATGAGCGACTGAAGTCCTTTTTGTTGGGCAAGGGTTTTACCATGGGGTCGGTTGACAAAACTTTGTTTCTCCTCAAGCATGGCAATGACACTCTCTTGGTACAGATTTATGTCGATGACATCATTTTTGGTGGCTCGTCACATGCTCTTGTTGCAAAGTTTTCAGATATGATGAGCAGGGAGTTCGAGATGAGCATGATGGGCGAGTTGACGTTCTTTCTCGGGTTGCAAATCAAGCAAACCCGAGACGGGACATTTGTACACCAAGGCAAGTACACGAAGGATCTGCTGAAGCGCTTCGACATGGGTGATGCCAAGCCACTTCAAATACCCATGTCGACCACGACGGCGTTGGACACCGATTCCGAAGGTGAAGTCGTGGACCAGAAAGAGTACCGCAGCATGATCGGGTCGTTGTTGTACCTGACGGCGACGAGGCTCGACATCCGATTCGTCGTCTGCCTTTGCGCACGCTTCCAGTCCTCGCCGCGCACTTCGCATCGGCAGGCCGTCAAACGCATCTTACGGTACTTACGCTTCACACCTGAGCTTGGTCTTTGGTACTCGACCTCTTCGACTCTCTCCCTCTCTCGGGTTATTCTGATGCTGATTATGCGGGAGATCGAGTCAATAGGAAGTCTACTTCGGGTACTTGTGAGTTTTTGGGTTCGTCTTTGATCTCTTGGTCTTCTCGCAAGCATTCTTCTATTTCTCAATCCACTTGTGAGGCTGAGTATGTCATTGCCGCTACTTGTTGCTCTCAGCTGCTTTGGATAGTTGCTACTTTGAGGGATTATGGGGTTGAACTTCAGCAGAGTGCCTCTTTTCTATGACAAAGACTAGTGCCATAAGTGTTGCAAAAAACCCAGAACTCCACTCAAAAACCAAGCACATTGAGATCCGATATCATTTCTTGAGAGATCACCAAGAGAAAGGAGACATAGACCTTCAGCCCATTCGAACCCATGACCAGCTTGTAGATATCTTTACGAAGCCCTCGACCAAACCCAGTTTGCCCACTTGAGAGCGGAGTTGGGCGTGTGCTACCCTTTTTAGAGTAGGGTAGTTGTATCTTGATGTACGTATTTCTCTTTGGCTTTCTCTTTTGCTTTTGGCTCCTTGGTTTTCTTTTTGCTCTTTTATATCATATTGCATTTCATCATGTATCATAGTACTTTTGTTGAGCTTCATGATTATAGCAGTTTTGATTACATCTATGCTCCCGCTAGTATGCCTTGTTTATACATAATGGTGCTTGCGCCTTAGGCTCCTTTTGATCACTTGTTACATGTTATGAGCTAAGCCTCGCTTTTCGCATGTGAACTTGATTAATACATGATGAAACTTGAAAATGTTCACCATCCAGTTTGGTCCTTAGCATGCATAGGTTTGTGAAGTTTCTTGTTCTACTGTACGCTAAGCGACTATGGCTCATGCTTTGTTTACTTGACTGGTTAAGCACCTACGTGACCTTGTGGCAATAATAGAAAGACTCTTTTTATGGTCATTAAAACAAAACAAATAAAAAAACAAAACAAGGAGAAAGAAACAACTGAGTGCATTAGGGACTGGCAAGTGCCTACGTGACCTTGTGGCAAAAGACCAAGCATAAGGGACTGGTGAGGCCTTTAACAAGGCAAATGCATGGGATAGTCCCTTGGGGTGCACAGGTTAGAACCGGGTTGCTTTTTAGCTTATGTCTGCTATGTGCTACACTTGATGGTGAACCCCTGTTTTTATGAAAATGCTTAAAACTAATCCAAAAATTGCTTATGTATCATATTTCGTTTCACTTGATCAGTTTGAGCAATGGCTTTTTGCTATACACTTGCCATACTTGCTAGATCATCTATGTACTCGGATTGCTATACTTTTGAAGCTCTACATTTTGCATCTCTTTCATGGCATGTTTTGAGGGGGAGTTGCAGTCTCTTTTGCTTCAATCTTGATAAGTGCATGTGTCAACAAGGGGGAGAAATATCCACAAATCCAGAGAGTTCATTTGTGAGAATGCATTTGTCAAGGGGGAGTTGCACTCCGAGCTGGTTTTGAATTGCCTTTGTTTGCTAGATGTGTTGAGCCGTTGCCTCTTCTTGAGGGTCTAGCCGCTTTTCAGGTGTTCTGTGCTTTGCTAGTGGTGTTGAGCCTTTTTCCTCTTCTTGAGGGCTAGCTTTGGTTTTCTTGGTCGCGTCGGGCCGTTGCCCATGTCTTTGGGGAGCAAGTTGTGATCTTGCTTTGCTCATTACAAATGACCCGTCTTCTGCTTCTCTTTGGCTCTTGGTCATTTGGATGAGTTGTCTCTGGTTTGTGTTGGTGTTAACAATGCACTCATCAAGGGGGAGATTGAGGACACATAGTTTTTACCATAACCATAATGTGGACTTTTAATGATGAGTGATTGTCAGCATGCCAACACAATGGCGTGTGTGCGTGTGTTTCTGCTAACCAATGGCACGCAGTTTCGTGTCAAACAATGGTTTCGTGTCAAACAATGGTGTCTCTTGGCTTGTGCTGTTTGTAGGTGTCGAGCTCGGAGACGATGGTCGATGGTTGGTCAAGATCAAATAGGATGTGCCGTGCTGACGGACCGGGTGCGGTGAAGGGCGGACGTGAAGCTTGGATCGAGGGACCTGAGAACCGGGCGGCCAGTCGTGGTGGCTGACAGCTGGGACATCGACAAGCGCAAGTGTACATGGCGGGGGATGCGTACGGGCTACGCTACTTGCGGAGGGTTTGGTGGTTTCGCCTCAAAACCATCGATGGTGGGTTTCCCTGGTTTGCGCCTCAAAACCGGGGTGGAGGTCCCATGCGGACGGACGGCACATGGCGGCAACGGGGAGATTGCTTGGGAGTAAGGCTACCGGTGAGGAGGCGCGGTGGCCGTCGGATCAAGAGAAGCCTGAGTTGGACCCTTATGCCCCTGGCTAAGTGGTTTGGCTCTTCATGTATCCAAGGGCAAAGAAGGAATGTAAAATAGTCTTGCCCCTATAAATAAAGGATGAGAGTCTCCCTTCCCCCTCACCTCTTCCATTTCTATTTTTCCTTTTAGGATTTCTCTTCCTCTAGTTGCTGTGTGAGAGAGAGGTCTGCAAGTCTTTGACTTATACTCAAACCAGTATACGTGGCAAGCTGAGCGCCTAGTCTCAGCTGTTTTCTCCGGGTTTAATCATGTGTCTGTGATTCTTGAGTTATTTTTGTGGTTTTCGAGATCTCGTACAGTCAGTAGGTGTATACAAGCAGACCGATCGAGCTCTCTTTGCCTCTTGTGTTCAATCCTGGTGTCTTGATTTTGGATCTTGAGTTCCCGTTCTTCTTCACTATTTTTCTTGAATTTTTTCTTGATTTTTGTTGAGTTGTTTTTATGATTTTCGAGATCTCGTACGGTCGCAAGTGTATACAGCGGACTGTTCGAGCTCTCTTTTGCCTCTTGTGTTCAATCATGGTGTCTTGATTTTGGATCTTGAGTTCATGTTCTTCTTCACTATTTTTCTTAGATTTTTTTCTTGATTTTTGTGGTCAGCTATTTCCTGTGTTTGTTTGCTGGACAGATAGCCAAGCACTGTACTGTGCTGATGTATGAACGAATTATCTACTGATTTTTCTGTAAATTTTCTCTAGCTGTGATTCCTTGTTTTGTGCACAGTTGGTAATTTTTCCTTGATTTTGTGGTCGGCTATTCCCCGTATTTGCTTGTCGGGATTGATAGCCAAGCACTATACCGTGCCGATGGGTGAACGAATTTTCTGCTATTTTTCGAATTTTCACTAGCTCGATTTCCCGTTTTGCGTATAACTTGGTTTTCTGGACTCCGATTTCAATTCCGTCTGTTGCATTGGGTTTCTATCGCTCTAAAGAATTTATCTAGATACTCACATCACCGGTTGGTGTGAGTATCTTAGATTTGGAGATTTTATTTGTTTGGTGGTGATATTGGAATATAGGCCAAATATTTCAAAAGAAATTTGAGGCTCCCATTCACCCCCCTCTGGTCGCCGTTTCCGGTCCTTCAATTGGTATCGGAGCCGGTTAAGGATCACTTCAACTTAATCGGTCCGTGATCCCCGAAGGAGACATTATGGAAAACCGTGGGCTTGGCAAGCCACCGCACTTCGATGGCACGAACTATCCCTATTGGAAGATACGCATGTCGACGCATCTCCAAGAGATTGATACGCGTGTTTGGGAGATCTGTGAGAATGCGGACTACGTGGTACTTGCTGCCCTTGTTGACCAAGCACAGATCGACCAACACAAGGCGAACAATACTGCCAGAACTGTCTTGTTCTCTGCTCTCTCTTTGCAAGAATTTGAGCGTGTTTCTGATTGTGCAACTGCTCGAGAGATCTGGTCTAGACTGCAGAGCTATCATGAGGGTACTGTCCATGTCAAGACCAGACTCTATGAGACACACAAGCGAGAGTATGAGAACTTTGTTCAAACCGATAGTGAATCTGTTGATTGTTTGTTCACTCGCTTCCAAACCATCGTGAACAAGATGAGGGCAAACAATCCTCAGATGCCCTATGACGATCATCGAAAGCCCTTAAGCTTCTATATGCTCTTGATCGGAGGGTTTGGGAAGTGAAAGTCTCGGCGATCATAGAATCACCCAAATATGAGACTCTCACCGTGGATGAGCCGTTCGCAAGCTCAAGTCCACTAAGATTGACCACCGCACACGTGCGAGGATCGAAATCCGTCTGCCCCTACCATGGCTTTGGTCTCGTGTACAGGAGGTTCAAGTTCTTTGGCTAACCCTTCACGCTTGTCTCTTGCCTTGTCTTCTTTGGTCTCGCCCTACGAGGAGCATGGAGGCTCTTGGGGACGACGAGCTCGCTTTGGTGATCAGCCGGTTCACACGGTTTCACAACAACCATTTGAATCACTGGCATGGCATCTCCAAGCAAGGCTGCTTCGGGTGTGGAGATCCCGATCACTACATTGCCAACTGTCCCAAGGCCGACAAGAACTCCCACAACAAGTATGACTACAGCAAGCGCAAGGACAAACACGAGTCCTCCGCCCACAAGTACAAGTACAAGTACAAGGGAGGATTCGACAAGGAGGCCATCAGAAAGAAGTACCTGGAGAAGCATGAGGCGAAGCAGTGAGCCTTCCTCGCATCGCTCAGCGACCTCGACGACGACTCCGACAGTGGCTCAACCCCAAGTGATGATGAGGCCGAGCGGAAGGTCGAGAACAGGTTCAACGAGCTATGCTTCTTCACCGACTCCAAGCTTGGAGGCTACTGCACCATGGCACTCGACGAGTCTACCACAAGCACTGAGAAGAACGTCGACCCCGAGCCTGAGGTAGAACAAAACCTTGAATCTCTTACTGCTGAGCTAGAATCCATGGGTGATGCTTTGCTTAGTCAAGATAGACTGCTTAGACTTGCTGCTCGTGAGAGAAAAGAGTTTAAGGCTAAGTGGGAGCTTGCAGTCAAAGAGCTTGAGTTTGTTAAGGGGTCTGTAGCTATCTCTGATGAGTCTGAGTGTGATGCTTGTGCTGTTCATATGGCAAACTTTGCTGATGTGCAATCTAAGCATGTGTCTCTAGTAGATGAACTTGATGAGGCTAAGGCTAAGTTTGCTTCTGTGAGTCCTTGTAAGTCTTGTGCTGAGTTACAGTCTGCTCTAGATGAGAAAACTGCTAGGGTTGCTTTACCTGAGAAATCTAGCCATGTTACTAGATGTGCTTGTTGCGAGGCTTTGAAGCTAGAATTGAACTCTTGTAGGCATGACAAGAAAAGGGCCGAAGAAGAAATCACAAATCTTCGGTCAATGCTTAGTTGGTTGTCTTGGCTGAGCCACGCTTGGCATGATGATCGCCGGTTCAAGAGGGAACCGACACAACGGGATTAGGCTTTGCTACAGGTGGGAAGGGTGAAAATGTTTTTGGTAAGGTTGGTGATCACAGTGGTATGAGTGCATCTGAGAAATCCACCAAGCCTTCCACTTCTCCCAAGTTGATCAAAATCACTCCACCACAGCCTAACAAGCCCGATGTGAGAAATGGTGTGTTTGAGGGAGCTCCCAAAGCTCCATCTCCAAAGCAAGTGTGGACTCCAAAACCAAACCACCTAAGGAACCCACTTGACACACTTCCCGATATCTCTATTAAACCCCCTCCAAAGAACAAGCAAACCCAAAGAGTGAACCATACCCATGAGAGAGTGAGTCAACCACCACCCAAGAGAGAGGTGTATCACTGTGATTATTGTCACCATGATGGTCACTTGTTTGAGTTTTGCTTTCGGAGGAAGAGAGATGAGAGGCATGAGTATGAGCTTTTCCATAACTCTACTCTACTCATGGTGTGTTTGCTCCACGTTTTCAGAGGCACAGTGCTAGGCCAAGAGGTGCAACACCTCAAGGACCTAGGCCTCAAGGTGTGAGACCACAAGGTGGTCGTGCCAGGCGGGGTTCATGTCCTCCTTATGACCTTGGATCTCATGACCGTGGCTTTCAGTCTTACAAGTTGAGCGGACCACGTTTTCCTCGTCGTGGTGATCGCTCCACTCAAGTGGGACATGGCATGTATGGTGCTTTTGCTAACACTTCTCACGGGCGAATGAGCCAATACTGGTTTTCTCCTTAGTTTACTAACCCCAGTGTTGGATCATTTGCTCATCCCATGTCTTACTATTGATGCAGGATGAAGGGCTAGACAACACGTGGCTCATTGATTCCGGTTGCTCTCGTCACATGACTGGAAATTCAAAGTGGTTCTCCAGCCTTACCCAAATGAAATGTAGTGAGTACATTACATTTGGGTATAACAGCAAGGGTAAAGTGCTCTCACGTGGGTCCATCCGTCTGAATGAGAACTTTGTGCTTAAGGACGTGGCTTTGGAGTCGAATTTGCACTTCAATTTGCTTTCCGTCTCGCAGCTTCTTGATGATGGTTTTGAGGTTCATTTTAAGCCAAGACTTCGTCGTGTTCTTGATGCCCAGGAAAACCTCGTTTGCAAGATTGTGCCTTTTGGGAAAGTGTTTCGAGCTGATTTTTCTCGCTCATTTGGTCTTTCTCACCGTTTGGTGGCAAGTTCCTCCTCCGAGCTCGTGAAGTGGCATCGCAGACTTGGTCACTTTAGTTTCGACTTGCTTGCAAGATTGAGCTCACATGATCTAATCCGAGGATTGCCCAAGCTCAAGTTTGAGAAGGATCTTGTTTGTCACCCGTGTCCGTCATGGGAAGATGATTGCAGCTTCTCATCCTCCCGTGAACTGTAATGACCAAGGGGCTCGGTGAGCTTTTACATATGGACACCGTAGGTCCAGCTCGGGTTCGGGCCGATGGTGGCAAGTGGTACGTGTTGGTTGTGGTTGATGACTTTTCTCGCTATTCGTGGGTCTTTTTCATGGAGAGTAAAGATGAGGCTTTCACTCATGTTCATGACCTGATCTTAAGGTTGCAAAATGAGTTACCAAAGCATGCCATGCGAGCTATCCGTAGTGACAATGGCACCGAATTTAAAAATACTCATTTTGAGACCTTCGCTCATCCATAGGTCTTGAGCATCGCTTTTCTTCGCCGTATGTCCCTCGCGAACGGGATTGTTGAGTGCAAGAATCGGACCCTTGTTGAGATGGCCGACGATGCTTGATGAGCATAGGACTCCTAGGCGCTATTGGGCCGAAGCAATCAACACGGCATGTCATGTTTCAAATCGCATTTTTCTTCGAGCTTTCACGAAGAAGACTTCTTATGAGTTGCGGTTTGGCCGTTTGCCTAAAGTGAGCCATTTTCGGGTGTTTGGTTGCAAGTATTTTATCCTGAAGAAGGGAAACTTGGACAAATTTAAATCGAGATCTTCAGACGGGATTTTTCTTGGTTATGCATCTCATTCGCATGCTTATCGTGTACTTAACCTTGAAACCGTGTCATGGAGACTTGTGAAGTCACCTTCGACGAGACCGCACCTTGTTCCTCTCCTGTTTTTGAGCATGCAGGTGATGAGGAGATGAATGAGAGTATTTTTGTGGAGGAGGAGCAGGACGATGCCGATTAGGGTGATCCCGAGCCGACTCCACCGGCTGCCCCAGTTGACCCTGCGATGACTACTTCGGTTGACGGCCCCACTCCCACTTCTTCTACCACATGGGAGCCGTACGATCAGGCTCCTCAGCTTGTACCAGCTGCACCTGAGGGTGCTCCAGCTGCTGTTGATGGGGAGGCGACTTCATCGAGGGAAGCACCACGGCACATTCAGCATCGCCATTCTCCTTCAACCATAATCGGTAACATAAATGAGCATGTCACTCGCAACAAGTCATATGAGATTTCACACTTTGCACATTCTGCTTTTGTTGCTGATTTCGAGCCCAAAGAAGTGGTTGAGGCATTAACTAGTCCAGATTGGGTCAATGCTATGCATGAGGAGCTTGAGAAGTTTGAGAGAAACCAAGTTTGGGTTTTAGTGCCACTTCCACCTCAGTATCATCCCATAGGAACCAAATGGGTGTTCAAAAACAAGCAGAGTGAGGATGGGGTTGTGGTGAGAAACAAGGCTAGGTTGGTTGCTCAGGGGTATTGCCAAAAAGAAGGGATAGATTATGAGGAAATCTTTGCACCTATTACCCGTTTAGAAGCCATTAGGATCTTTCTAGCCTATGCAGCTTCGAAAGGATTCAAGCTATATCAGATGGATATAAAGAGTGCATTTCTGAATGGGTTCATAGATGAGGAGGTGTATGTGAGGTAACCCCCGGTTTTAAAAATCCCAAGCATCCCGACTATGTCTATAAACTCCACAAAGCCCTATATGGTCTCAAACAAACCCCAAGAGCGTGGTATGAGCGACTGAAGTTCTTTTTGTTGGGCAAGGGTTTTACCATGGGGTCGGTTGACAAAACTTTGTTTCTCCTCAAGCATGGCAATGACACTCTCTTGGTGCAGATTTATGTCGATGACATCATTTTTGGTGGCTCGTCACATGCTCTTGTTGCAAAGTTTTCAGATATGATGAGCAGAGAGTTCGAGATGAGCATGATGGGCGAGTTGACGTTCTTTCTCGGGTTGCAAATCAAGCAAACCCGAGATGGGACATTTGTACACCAAGGCAAGTACACGAAGGATCTACTGAAACGCTTCAACATGGGTGATGCCAAGCCACTTCAAACTCCCATGTCGACCACGACGGCATTGGACACCGATTCACAAGGTGAAGTCGTGGACCAGAAAGAGTACCGCAGCATGATCGGGTCGTTGTTGTACCTGACGGCGACGAGGCCCGACATCCAGGTTGCCGTCGTCTGCCTTTGCGCACGCTTTCCAAAGCCGTCGCCGCGCACTTCGCATCGGCAAAGCCGTCAAACGCATCTTACGGTACTTACGCTTCACACCTGAGCTTGGTCTTTGGTACTTGACCTCTGTTGACGGTCCTTAAGTATCAATTTTATACCAATCAACGCAGCAAGAGAAAGGACTAATATGAGTTCACCTATTAGATATAGGGGTTACACCGATGTAATTCCACGAGTTTTGGTGATTGTCTATTTCTCGCGGGGGTTATCGAAAGAGAACCAAAGGAGGCCCACATGTCATGATTACATAGAGATAAAGACCGAACGGGTAAAATTGTATAATCTAGAAGACTCCGAAGGCAAACCCCGGAAGCCGGGCCCACTGGCAGGGTGGCCACGGGCCGACCTGGGGGAGTCGGCCGACTCCCCACCTCCACCAATCGGGAGTCTCGTGATCCCCGCCTCCACCGCCTTTGAGGATGAATAATTATCGTCCATTTAGGTCGGTTTGATCCGAGGGCTGTGGTTAATCCTAGGGGGCTATATATTCGAGCCCCCGGCCCCCGGGTGAAACCCGAATTCATTCTAATTCATTCAAGAGTTCATTCTCTCATTAGAATTCGAGAAGCGAGCCACCATCTCAATTAGAGCTCCATAGTTTAGTAGTATAGCTACATAGGAATAGATCTAGAGGGAATCAAGCCTAGCTTGGAGTCCGGATCTGTCGGAGTTCTTGGTAATTCCCCTCTACATTCTTGTAATATTCATCATTGTTCGTGATACTATGAGTAGTACTTTATTCTATTCTATTATATCGACTTGACTTTGCTCTATTTGATTATGTTCTCAATTATATTGTTCTTAGTTTACTTTGATTATATGTTTAGCATAGTTGGACTAGAATTATGTTTATGCATAGGATCGTATAGCACTTGCTCATTAGATCGATGGGTGAGTGGTAAATATTGTGTAGGCGTGGTGCCTAGATTGTATTTATCTCGCGATTACACCCTATTGGCCGGTCGTGTGGTAGATCGCGGAAGTGACAGCTCCGTTGAGTCCTTTGTATTCCATCCCCGTTGGTAGGTCTTAGTAGAACAACCTATTACATTGAAGTCATTGCTATGTCTCTAGTCTTCTCTCGGTAATATCACTATGCATAGATGTAACCTTTTCCCGCCATGATTGCTAGATGTTCTTGCACTAATCATTGTATGCTTTGACCTTATAGTTAGAATAACATAGGATTATACCCTAGATCGTCCTAGTCCATGCTAGTGTTATAAGCTTAGAGTGCTAAGTTGAGATGGCTTATTAATATTATTTTATGTGGCTAAATGCTCTCATTTATCTTATGTCATTTATCATTCATTCCTATATTTTATGTGACACTTACCCCGTATGAGATGATCGATACGCATACAAGGTTAAGCTCTCCATTACAAAGATGTGCATTGCTCATCACTCATTATCCAAAGGCATTCCCTTCCCAAAGGGTAAAAATATAAATAACGATACCTGGATTACTCCCGGTTAAAATGCTACATCGGTATTATCTCGTGCGCTTGCGGATCCCATATTTATTTCTAGTAGCGCTTGCATTATTTAGTACCAACATTTTTGGCGCCATGTTGGGATGACAACCTAACACTAAGTGGCGTTAGAAATGTCAACAAGCATTTTTGGCGCCGTTGCCGGGGAAGGTTGAAAGCCAAAGGATAATGAGCAAGACCGCAATAGATAATGTGATCGAGTAGTCTTTTTCATACTAACCCATCTCTACAGATTACCCTTGTTTTGTCTACTTGTGTATTTTATGCGGGGTAATCAAGACTACTCTTCCCGATAACTATATTAACAATCCGGCTTTATTCGGGAAGAAGGAAGCAAGTTGAAGAAGACCACTAAATCATCATCATCAACTCAACTTGGAAGCTTGTCGGAAGCGTAAAGTCGACCTTTCGTTCGAGACTTGACACCAGCGTTTGAAGCCATGGCGCACAAGTCACTCCGCGAGTTCTCGGCTCAACTACGGACAACATTCGTACCGGACCAGCCCGCGGACATCGAAGGAGCTTTTGAGCTCAAGCCCGCGCTAATCAACATGGTGCAAGCAAGCCGCTTCGTGGGAAGGCCCATGAAGATGCTAGTGCTCATCTCCAACACTTCCCGGAGATTTGTAGCACATTCACTATCAAGGATGTCCCCGAGAGATGCTATACTACTTCGCCTCTTCCCATTCTCACTCTTGGGGAGAGCGAAGCGGGGTTCTACGCCAATAAGGAGAAGAATCCTACGTGAGCACTATGTTCCACCAATTTCTTGGCGAAGTTCTTCCCCATGGGCAAAACAAATGCTCTTCGTGGGAAGATATCAAGCTTTCAAAGAACACCATGATGAGACTGTCCCGAAGCTTGGGAGCGCTTTCAAGATTACATCCTCGAGTGTCCTCATCATGGCATGGAGAATTGGCTGCTTATGCGTACATTCTACCATGGGCTTAGCAACAAAGACACGTGAGACGATGGATGCCGCTGCTGGAGGTGCATTCTTATCACTCACTATTCCTCAGCCACGGCTCTTGTGGAGAAGATGGCATCCAACCAAGGTTGGAGTGAAGAAAGAACTCGGACCCGCAAGAGAGGTGGAGGAATGCACCAAATGAAAGAGGTAGACATGCTGTCCGCCAAAATGGATTTGCTAATGAAGAGGCTCGATGAGAGAGCCACGAGAGAAGAAAGAAGTCATGCATATACATGATGCTCGCATGACATGTGAAGAGTGTGGAGAGACCGGGCACACAGGTGCTAACTGGCCCGTAGCTGAAAGAGGACGTGAACTACCTCAACAACAACAACAATAATAATTACTATCGTCCTCGCGGAATCAAGGCTGGAATCACAGCAGAGGCCTAACTACTCGTGCAATTATTTAGGCAATTATCAAGGTAATAACTCCTCCTACAATAATTACAACCAAACCCGCCTTTGAGAGAGTTAGTGCGAACCAAGGCAAGATGATGGACAATCTGGCCAAGAAGCCGACATCAAATGACAAGGTCCTAGAGACACTCGCAACGTAATGGATGGCTTTTCCAATGCCATCAAGAGTCGCTTCGCTTCAACAAGATACTTGAGTCGCAGTACAACGGCTTGTTAACCTTGCTCCCTCCACCGGCCAAGGTAAACCGGCGGGACAACCCGAAGAGCTCGAGACTCGCAAATCTTGTTGATATATTCAATGTAGAAGATAGCCGGAGTGATCCATCGAAGGGGTCATGGATTGACTCAACTCTGCCAATCAAGAAGGGCGATCCAGGGAGACCAGTCATTCCGATCTCCATTGGAAGTACTAACTTTAATGAGGCAATCTGTGACTTCGGTGCAAGCATCAACATTATGCCAAGAGTGATATATGAGAAGCTATTCGTATGCCCCTTAGCATACACAACCATGTGCTTACGGCTTGCAGATCGGTCACTTCGTGTTCCTTTGGGAGTACTTGAAGACATATGTGTACGAGTAGGCAACTCGTATGTTCCAGCAGACTTCGTGGTAGTGGATACAGCGGTGATGAAAGGTCCCCCGTCATTCGGGGACGACCATTCTTGAACACCGCTGGAGCCATCATGTATGCCAACACCGCCAAGATCATCTTCAACATCAAGGGCAAGAGAGAAACCTTCTTCTTCAAGAACGAGTGCTGCGCTCCCAAAGACACCCTCATCGCCAGAATGTGAGAAGAAGAAGAATCCAGCTAAGAAGAGCAAGAACAAGAATAAGAAAACCATGAAGACAGAGACAGTGAGGATGGTCACTGCAGTCCACAAGGAGCATGACCACTTACTCAGGTCCTCACGTCTGATCAAGAAGGATGACCCAGGTGTCCCAACCATTCAATGCTCCATCAACAGAAGCTCTTTCAATAAAACTGTCTGTGACACCGGGTCGGGCGTCAACATTATGGCCAAGGTAACTTATGAGTACCTATATGGCACTATGCCTTTGGAACCTACCTATGCACAAACAAATGGTAGATCGTGACATTCCGCTTCGTCGAAGGAGAAGTAAAGGATGTCCTCATCCGATAGATGACCATTATGTCCCTACGGACTTCCTAGTCATTGACATGGGAGATGACTATGATCCTCCAATCATCCTAGGAAGACCATTCCCGAACACCACCAGAGCTATCATCTATATTGGGACGGAGAGATTCACTTCCACTTTCCCACCGAGAAGGTACGCCGCTACTTCAACAATAGTTACATAATCACCGAGGAGCCCAAGAAGAACAGAACAAGGAGAAGGCAGCGTACCCGTCGCCGCGAACAAGAAGAACATCACTACGATGGATGGGCTAACTATGAGGGAGAAGTGTCAAGATATGAAGACCGGTACCACAAGACAAGAACATTATAGAAGAACCCGAAGAGGTGCTACCAACAAGAGAAACAAGTGGTCCAAGAAGCTTCCTCCTCAAGGTCACCCTCTCCAACAAAGAAGGTGTGGAAAATAAAAGTAAAATCGAATCAATTCCTACACACGAGGCGACATCATCCGAGGCGCCACCAATGCGCCCTTGAAAAATGAGCGAACATGACAAGTCCCGTTCGGAGGACTTAAAACCACCGAACGCCGTGCCAAGAGGTAACTTGGTATTTATCATCATTATTTTCCAAAGATTGCATTTTTACCTTAGCATCCTTGTTTTCCTACTTGCACCTTAGTTGCATCTTTACCATCTCTCGCATTAGAAAAGAAAATAAAGATGTTGTGCATTTGCATCCGGAAAAACTTTAAGCCCCATGTGGATAACCATTCACCGTGGTGGCACAAAAATAATTTCTCAAAGATATTTATTCTCCCTGTCTGCGTTCCTTAAATAATAAAAAGATAAAAATATTTCTTGTGATCCTATTAGAACAAGTCTAAGTTAAGAAAGTTCTAGACAACCAAGGCCTAGAGGTTTTATCACTAACGCTTAATCAGTTCCACAAGCTTTGTTGTCTATTTGAGCTTCACGAACATCAAGGATCATAAAGAGCTAACAGCGAAGGACATCCAAATCCCCGTCTCCAAAGTGCCGCTCGCGAAAATTGAATGCTGTCTCCAACAGCAACTATCTACGACACTCCTGGAGGACTAGAACGTCTTCGATGCCCGTCGCAACATCGTAGACTATGTCAACATCCAGCTTGGGGGAGAGCATCCCCCGTGTACCAAGCTAAGTGTTTCCAACTTATTTGTTTATGCTTATTTAAAGTGTGCTTTGTTAAAACCACTAAAAAAGATGCATAACCATAGAAACCTGTGAAGATTTCCTTATTTATCTTTTCTACTTTTGGAGAGCTCTTGCAATCTGTCTTTAAAAGTAATCCCTAGAATAAACTCTACATGGAGATGATGAATAGTTGCTCGCGTAATTCCTTTCAAGTACCTAGTTTTCAACCTTGCACTCTCCCGAGTTTTGGACACAACCGTTTAGATTTGAGATTTGCTCAACCCGAAACTTGTGGGTAGCGAACACTTGATCTAAGTCTAGGTGGTTGACGGGTATGATATGGGAAGGTTTTGAGCTGTCATCCATCTTGTGCCTAGAGATACTAGAGTTCGGAGAATTTATCTTAAAAAATATTAAATTCCTGCATGATGAGTTCCTTTATGATGAGAGTTTAAATTCCTACCACAGCCATACATTCATGCTTACTAGATTAGGAAAACCCATCTCGTTTATATAGATCATATTGTAGGTTTGAGTGTAGACTTTATAGGCATTGAGTGTGGTTATGTCATGGACCCATAAGGAATTAGTCATGCGCTTAAAGTCAATACTATGTGCTCTCCATCCATTGATCTATGCTATACGTCCTCGAAGCACGCACCCATTTTATAAATACTTCATTCATTCTCAGTGCTACTTGTTCCTAGAAGTACCACCCACATATAGATCCATATCCACCACATATCGTGCTATCTCTACCCTGGAGATACGCACTTATGCTACTCCTACCCTGGGAGTACGCATTCTCCACTTACTGTGCTATCTCTACCCTGGAGATACGCACCTATGCTGCTCCTACCCTGGGAGTATGCATCCATCCATTCATCCATCCACATATACATACGCCATCCCTTTCACATCCGAAAAGGTTCTACTCCTATTCTGCAGGGAGTGAACGTCTAGACATAATCATCGCCGTTCTATTTGCCTACATAAAAGCTCCAAATCATTATCATTTCAAGTTATACACTCCCTATGCTAAAGTTTCATTTTCGTGAGGATTGGTTGCTCTAAAAAAAAAAAAAAAAAAAAAAAAAAAAAAAAGAAAAAAAGAGAGAAAAGAAGAAAGAAAGAAAAAAAAAAAAAGAGTAGCCAAGTCCTTCCATTCAAGAAGTTTCAAGGTTTCCGAATAAAGGGAGTCATGTTATCCCCAAAGGAGCGAGTGTAGAAGTAGATGTTCACCGGTTGAGTACCCCTCATAACCATTTCCTTATCACCATCATACTACCATCATCCTATCATCTCTTCATCCATTCCATTTCCTCATTCACATGCACATATGACTTTATTATTATTTTAGTTCCTATTGGATCCATGTCTTAAGCGTGCAATATATGCAAGCGAGTTTGAGTGTCTCCCCACCTATGAGCTCCACATAAGCCTATTAGAAAGAAGGGTGAGAGAGAGAAGGCACTTTCCACTATGCCTTAGTTCCATAAATACCACATATTCTTGAGAGAAGAGAGAAGGCATACACTATTCATGCCTTAGAGAGGATCCAGAAATACCACAAATGAGAGACTTGAAAGGTTCATATAAGGAACTCTGAGTTTTATTTCAAACCTTGCAAAAACTCCGGGATAATAGTTGATCAAAGAGCGAGAAACATGGCGCTTGACTTGACCGTTCTATCTTTCAACTACTCAAGACCCAAGTGACGGTTACAAGCCCCATGGTGAAAGGTAATATGAGTGAGTTTTGAGTCAGGATAGTTCACTCTAATCCGGAGGAGAGTTCTTGTTTGAACGCATGTGTACTTATGAGGAGTGAAAGCATTGTAGCAACTCCCGATCCATCACGAGTCTATCTTTGCTCGGGGACGAGCAAAAGGTAAGCTTGGGGAGTTTGTTGACGGTCCTTAAGTATCAATTTTATACCAATCAACGCAGCAAGAGAAAGGACTAATATGAGTTCACTGTTAGATATAGGGGTTACACGATGTAATTCCACGAGTTTTGGTGATTGTCTATTTCTCATAGGGGGTTATCGAAAGAGAACCAAAGGAGGCCCACATGTCATGATTACATAGAGATAAAGACCGAACGGGTAAAATTGTATAATCTAGAAGACTCCGAGAAGGCAAACCCCGGAAGCCGGGGCCCACTGGCAGGGGCCGGCGGCCGACCTGGGGAGTCGGCCGACTCCCCACCTCCACCAATCGTGGAGTCTCGTGGATCCTGCCTCCACCGCCTTTGAGGATGAATAATTATCGTCCATTTAGGTCGGTTTGATCCGAGGGCTGTGGTTAATCCTAGGGGGCTATATATTCAGAGCCCCTGGCCCCTGGGTGAAACCCGAATTCATTCTAATTCATTCAAGAGTTCATTCTCTCATTAGAATTCAGAGAAGCCAGAGCCACCATCTCAATTAGAGCTCCATAGTTTAGTAGTATAGCTACATAGGAATAGATCTAGAGGGAATCAAGCCTAGCTTGGAGTCCGGATCTGTCGGAGTTCTTGGTAATTCCCCTCTACATTCTTGTAATATTCATCATTGTTCGTGATACTATGAGTAGTACTTTATTCTATTCTATTATATCGACTTGACTTTGCTCTATTTGATTATGTTCTCAATTATATTGTTCTTAGTTTACTTTGATTATATGTTTAGCATAGTTGGACTAGAATTATGTTTATGCATAGGATCGTATAGCACTTGCTCATTAGATCGATGGGTGAGTGGTAAATATTGTGTAGGCGTGGTGCCTAGATTGTATTTATCTGCGCGATTACACCCTATTGGCCGGGTCGTGTGGTAGATCGCGGAAGTGACAGTTCCGTTGAGTCCTTTGTATTCCATCCCCGTTGGTAGGTCTTAGTAGAACAACCTATTACATTGAAGTCATTGCTATGTCTCTAGTCTTCTCGGTAATATCACTATGCATAGATGTAACCTTTTCCCGCCATGATTGCTAGATGTTCTTGCACTAATCATTGTATGCTTTGACCTTATAGTTAGAATAACATAGGATTATACCCTAGATCGTCCTAGTCCATGCTAGTGTTATAAGCTTAGAGTGCTAAGTTGAGATGGCTTATTACTATTATTTTATGTGGCTAAATGCTCTCATTTATCTTATGTCATTTATCATTCATTCCTATATTTTATGTGACACTTACCCCGTATGAGATGATCGATACGTACAAGGTTAAGCTCTCCATTACAAAGCATGTGCATTGCTCATCACTCATTATCCAAGTGCATTCCCTTCCCAAAGTGGTAAAAATATAAATAACGATACCTGGATTACTCCTGGTTAAAATGCTACATCGGTATTATACGTAAACGCTGCGATCCCATATTTATTTCTAGTAGCAGTTGCATTATTTAGTACCAGCATTTTTGGCGCCATGTTGGGATGACAACCTAACACTAAGTGGCGTTAGAAATGTCAACAACCTCTTCGACTCTCTCCCTCTCTTGGGTTATTCTGATGTTGATTATGCGGGTGATCGAGTCAATAGGAAGTCTACTTCGGGTACTTGTGAGTTTTTGGGTTCGTCTTTGATCTCTTGGTCTTCTCGCAAGCAGTCTTCTATTTCTCAATCCACTTGTGAGGCTGAGTATGTCATTGCCGCTGCTTGTTGCTCTCAGCTGCTTTGGATAGTTGCTACTTTGAGGGATTATGGGTTGAACTTCAGCAGAGTGCCTCTTTTCTGTGACAGCACCAATGCCATAAGTGTTGCCAAAAACCCAGAACTCCACTCAAAAACCAAGCACATTGAGATCCACTATCATTTCTTGAGAGATCACCAAGAGAAAGGAGACATAGACCTTCAGCCCATTCGAACCCATGACCAGCTTGCAGATATCTTTACGAAGCCCTCGACCAAACCCAGTTTGCCCAGTTGAGAGCGGAGTTGGGCGTGTGCTACCCTTTTTAGAGTAGGATAGTTGTATCTTGATGTACAGTATTTCTCTTTGGCTTTCTCTTTTGCTTTTGGCTCCTTGGTTTTCTTTTTGCTCTTTTATATCATATTGCATTTCATCATGTATCATAGTACTTTTGTTGAGCTTCATGATTAGAGCAGTTTTGATTACATCTATGCTCCTGCTAGTATGCCTTGTTTATACATAATGGTGCTTGCAGCTTAGGCTCCTTTTGATCACTTGTTACATGTTAATGCTTGTCTGGGACGCGTCGCGGACGGCGGACGAGTGGTGCACGCGGTTTCGTGTCAAACAATGATTTCGTGTCAAACAATGGTGTCTCTTGGCTTGTGCTGTTTGTAGGTGTCGAGCTCGGAGACGGTGGTCGATGGTTGGTGAAGATCAAGTAGGGCGTGCAGTGCTGACGGACTGGGTGCGATGAAGGGCGGACGTGAGGCTTGGATCGAGGGACCTGAGAACCGGGCGGCCAGTCGTGGTGGCTGACAGCTGGGACACCGACAAGCGCAAGTGTACACGGCGGGGGATGCGTGCGGGCTACGCTACTCGCGGAGGGTTTGGTGGTTTCGCCTTAAAACTATCGATGGCGGGGTTTCCTGTTTTGCGCCTCAAAACCGGGGTGGAGGTCCTGCGCGGACGGATGGCACGTGGCGGTATTGGGGAGATTGCTTGGGAGCAAGGCTACCGGTGAGGAGGCGCGGTGGCCGTCGGATCAAGAGAAGCCTGAGTTGGACCCTTATGCCCCTGGCTAAGTGGTTTGGCTCTTCATGTATCCAAGGGCAAAGAAGGAACGTAAAATAGTCTTCACCTATAAATAAAGGATGAGGGTCTCCCTTCCCCTCACCTCTTCCATTTCTATTTTTCCTTTTAGGATTTCTCTTTCTCTAATTGCTGTGTGAGAGAGAGGTCTACAAGTCTTTGACTTGTACTCGAACCAGTATACGTGGCAAGCTGAGTGCCTAGTCTCAGCTGTTTCCTCCAGGTTTAATCATGTGTCTCGTGATTCTTGAGTTGTTTTTATGGTTTTCGAGATCTCGTACAACCGCCAGCCAGACCAAGTTTGGGCTCTCTTTTGCCTCTTGTGTTCAATCCTGGTGTCTTGATTTTGGATCTTGAGTTCCTGTTCTTCTTCACTATTTTTCTTGGAATTTTTCTTTGATTTTTATTGAGTTATTTTTGTGGTTTTCGAGATCTCATACAGTCGGCAGTGTATACGGGCAGATTTCGAGCTCTCTTTTGTCTCTTGTGTTCAATCATGGTGTCTTGATTTTGGATCTTGAGTTCCTGTTCTTCTTCACTGTTTTTCTTGGATTTTTTCCTTGATTTTTGTGGTCAGCTATTTTCTCGTGTTTGCTTGCCGGATGAGATAGCTAAGCACCGTACTATGCTTGATGGATGAACGAATTATCTCGCTGATTTTTCGGTAAATTTTCTCTAGCCGTGATTCCTTGTTTTGTGCACAGGTTTGGTAATTTTTCCTTGATTTTTGTGGTCGCTATTTCCCGTGTTTGCTTGCCGGACAGATAGCCAAGCACTATACTGTGCTGATGGGTGAACGAATTTTGTGCTGTTTTTCAGTGAATTTTCACTAGCTCTGATTTCCTGTTTTACGTGTAACTTGGTTTTCTGGACTCCGTTTCAATTCCATCTGTTGCGTTGGGTTTCTATCGCTCTAAAGAATTTATCTAGATACTCACATCACCGGTTGGTGCGAGTATCTTAGATTTGGAGATTTTATTTGTTTGGTGGCGATTTTGGGACATAGGTCAAATATTTCAAAAGAAATTTGAGGCTCCCATTCAAACCCCCCCCCTCTGGTCGCCGTTTCCGGTCCTTCAATCACCCTTCACCAGAACACCCGAACCTTTTGTGGCACGCACATCTTCCAACATGCATCTTGCCCGGGACGGGTCACCTGAAGATGATGCTTGGTGCTCCAGCGTCCCAGGCTGTTGTTCTTCGTACAGGCGTCTATATGCCGATCGGACTGAGTAAAGTCCATGTCTCTCCAGCTCCCAAGCCCAGTCGTCATTCCCCACACCCCTTACTGGTGTGCTCATCCAATGGAACAAAAAGTTCTCTGATCAACTCAGCACACCCCTTAGTGAGGGTTATCAACTATGGTAACAGGTCTCCCTCTAAAATGACATGGAATCCAGCGATCTTCCCAAATGCTCATTGAGGTTCCATCTCCAATTCTGCGTATGAGCCCTTTTTCCAACACATTTCGCAGATGTGGCAATGCCGCAGATGTGGTACGGGAAGGCTAAGCGGTAGGAATTGGCATGGGCGAGCGTGATGGCGAGCCGCGCCCGCCCACTTTCTATATGTGCCGGACGGGATGGATAACCGGGTATTTTGGAATCTCCGATGGAATATGTGGAGCCTATTTTGTGCCACAAATGTCGAAATGGGGCTCAAAAGAGTTGCTCTAAGACGACATATGTGTTGGATGCGTGGTTCTTAGGCCCTTCACAGTGATGCTACAAAGAGACAGATGCCAGCACTAGCAAATCGGTGGCATCACTTAAAGAAATACAGAGTACTCTTGTACTGTCCGTCTCAACTACATAACCTGTAGGATGAGCACAAGGCTTGTCAATTTGACTACTGCACTATACCACCAGCTCCAGTCGTCCTCCAGCGTGAGAGGCTGGCGGAAAAGAATGGCGGCTTGGCAACGAAAGGAGGGGTGCACGAGAAATCAAGCGGAAGAGGAGAGAGCGGCGCAGAGGAACCTGGAACCCGCGGAGGCGGACCCGCGCGTGCACCACTCGTCCGCCGTCCGCGACGCGTGCCTGACATGCGGCCCCGCCTGTCTTCTCCGCCGGTCATCGACAGGCTTTGTTCCCCTTCCTCTGCTCTGCTGCTGCTTGCCTGTCTTTCCTCTGCTCTACTACCATCTGCTTCGCTTACTCTACTTTGCACTTCTTCATCCTACACTACACCTGCAGTTTAAAACCACCTGCTTATGTACTTGGTCCATTGCCTAGGTCTGCTACTATGGTGGTGGTTTGTGGTGCCTTTGTGCTCTGTAGCTCACTGCCTCTGTTTTGTTTATTGATCCACGTGACTGGCTAACATTGGCAATTTGGCACCACGTACCTCTTAGAAGGCAACAGGCAACGACTATTGCACCTTGTGATGGCCCCACGGCCTTGCGTTCCTCTCTGAAGCAGGGAAGGACCACCATCCTTGAGCCCACACAATGGGTTAGGGCATTGGGCAAGCTGGAGAGAGGATAGGGAAAAGGGGATTGTAGGCAATACCGAAATATAATTAAATTTATGTGAGCTCAGCATCATCAAATATGTTTCTTTTACATAACAGAAGGGTTTGCTTCCTGGACAGATATATTAATAAAAGGAAATATTACAACCGGAGAAGAGAATCAAATATATTACAGACTTCAACAATACATCTACAGAAACATAATAGTATAAGGTAGCGGTGATTAATATGATCTAACACCACTTAATTATTGAGTGAAAATATATTTATCTCTGATAGCACGCATTTGTGTAGCAGCATCATTCATTGACAGGCGCTCAGTGGGCAATTGCTTTGAACAAATGACACCAAGCTGAATGACGGCCGACAGACATTCCCTGGTTCTTGTTATATGTGTTATATCATTGCTATCGTTTACTCCATCATGCAGCATGATGGTGGAATCTGCTATCTCCATAATCTTGTCAGGAAGAGCTACCTCGGCATAATAATGCAAGCTCATCCCATCTCTAAACATATCATCTGTCGGGCTTTTCCCTGTGAACATCTCGATCAAAGTGATGCCAAGACTAAATACATCTCCAGAAGTTGACACCGCAAGCCCTTCTCCATATTCTACAATGGAACAAAATATGAGGATACATAGGTATATACATATAAAACTCAAATGCTACTTTATGCACATCTTACTATTAGTGATTGGATAATCCTATTGAAGCCTCCGCACTAGTGCTCACAAGACAAGCCATAACTAAAACTAAATCTGAGATGTTCTCACAAAAAATAAAAAGGCATCGGCAATCAATTCAGTATACTATAGTTATCAATGGTGATAATATGCATTGGTTATATTGCACTCTGCACACCTCGGTAATTATAAAAACATTCTTAAATGGCCTTTTCAATCTTGTATAATTTAATTACCAACATATGAAATTGCAAAAACTAACTTAAAATAACCCCGCATCCTCATCTCATGAAAAATACATATAGTAACCAATATTTGCTTCTGAAATACACACTTGTAATAGCGTGCTTATGTTGTTGTTGTTTAAAAAAAAAAACATCTAAAAGGTAACCTATATATTTTCCAAGTTATCCACTTATATGCTATAAATGCATGAAGTGTGCCACTATGCAGAAGATGGGTACATGTTCGAGGAAAGCATTGAATATGCCAGTTTCCATGTCCAATACATAGCACAAGCTAAGATTCAAACTAAAGGCGAACATATGAGAAATGGGAAAGAGCAAATATAAGCAATTTGATTGAGCTCTAACCCAATTATCCATGAATTTCTAACTTAATTTTTTTAACAATGATTAACCCACGCAGCAGCACATATTGTTAGCTAATAGGGATAAATGCTATTATTTGAAGCATGAAACTAAATAACTTCAGTTACCTGGAGCAATATATTCAATGGAACCTCTTATTCCCATGGTACTACTGGAATTCACAGAATGTTGGCTTAGTGCGTCATCTAGAACTCTAGCAATGCCAAAATCCCCAACATGAGCTCTCATGTCCTGATTGAGAAGAATATTACTTGGCTTGAGATCGCAATGGATGATTGATGGTTGGCAACCGTTGTGAAGATAGTCCAAAGCATCCACAATGTCCACAGCGATATCCAATCTTTGTGACAGACTGAGTGCTCCTTGTCCATTTTGGCCTTCTAAATTCGAGTGGATCCATCTATCTAAGCTTCCATTAGCCATGAACTGAGGTTCAGGGCCACCACCCTCCACCGGTGCCTCCTGCCGCAGGTGACACCCTCCCAGCTGCAGTAGCCGGTGCTCTGGTTCCAGGAAGCCAGCGCAGCAGAGGCAGAGTCACTGGAGATCTTGGTCTTGAAAGCCACAAGAGCTCTCTCGTCGTCATCGTCATGGCCATGGCCTGATGAATACATGGCTGCACTTGTTGCTGCAGCAGCGGAGATCTGCAGGAGCAGCTGCAGCAATTGCCTCATTCTGAGTAGCACCATGGTCGGTGGTGGCTTTGGGTTCATTGCCAGCAGCGGACGCGATTGCCAGCAGCAGAGGCGATTGCCAGCAGCGGAGGCGACGCAGAGCTCAGTGGTTTCTTTGGCTGGTAATGACGATATTCGCTCATGTAGAGTAGGAGTAGTAGTACATATGGGAACGCGCAGATGGATGCATTGCCTCCCTCGGCTCATCAGGTCCCATGCCATGATGGAAAGTCTGTGGACACGACAAGCTTGCTGTGTCTGTGCTGCCGTGTAGTGCACGATGATTCGTTGATTGGTCTTTTTTTACATGAACTGGACCGTTGATTCTATGATTGGTCTTTTTCTATGACTTGTGTTGTGGAAACGTGTTTCTATGCTTGGTTTCCTCATCACTCTACGTTGGAATCTCCAGCTGTGTGAAGAAGAAAGCCACTACATTGAAGCAACAACTAACGTGGTCAACACGGCCATATTGGTGGAACGAGCAGACGAATGTCATGTATACCCAGTACTGGCAGCATTGACATTGATGAACAAAGAAGCTGGAATTTCGAAGGACAGCTTTCTCTTGAAGAACTGCAAGTAACGTGTTCTTTTTTCACGGTCAGGTCATTCACCCGTATTTCATTAAGAGATAACTTAATACATCTGAAGGTTTGTACATGGTACGAAGCAACGGAGATGATCTGTTTCTTCCGAAGAATTGAGAGCAACTGAAGTCTGAATTGAACCACTCTGTTGACTGCTTGTTTGGTAGTCCACCAGATTCGTTTCGACTAGTCCAGTCGCTAACATCTATACATCAACTGAATTGAAACATCACCGTGCTTTGGGGAGACGGTGGAAAGACCAGAGGAAAGTCGTGAAGAGTGGAGACGACTGACTCGACTCACGAGGTCTCCCTTTTGCTGCTTGCCAACAAATTCTTAGAGAATGTGGAAGAATGGTTCAAGGGCGTCTGCTTTCTAGGAACTGTTGCTTTCCATCCTTGTGGAGATGCGCTCACGAAAGCTGAGTATGCTTTCACCGACTTTATGTCAAAGTCTGACGACTAAGTCTAGATCAGAGAATCTAGACTCCTCCAAGACTAACAACTGAGCGCCTCGTTTATATTGCAAAACTTTCCAACTTCTGCTACTATAGCACTTTCGTTTGTATTTAACAATTAGTGTCTCAAATGATTTGTCTCGCAAACTATAGACAAACTGTATAATTAGTTAATTTTTATCTATATTTAATACTCCATGCATAGGCTTAAAGATTGATGTGATGAAGAGAGAGAAAAAATTTAGAATTTTGGAGGAAACTAAACAAGACCCATGACTCGGTTCACAGGGTCTCCCCTCCTTGGCTGCTTGCTAACAATATTCATGGTCACTGCATGCAGAGGAGTCACTGCCGTCTTTTTCTTTGATAGAGCTGCCGACATGGCTATGGCGTTGCGTATACTACGGGTGGTACTGGCCGATCAGAAATCCATCATATGTAATGAATGATGATTGAATTTTAGTTCTCTTCTGTCCACTTCGATCAATCTGTCCTATAGATGCATGATGGTTGACGGAGCATACACGGACGAATCGATTTATGGATACACGCTCTTTAATTAGATGTCCGTCTCATGCGTGGCAAGCGCGCAGAGCAATTACCAAACATGAATAGATGTGTGTCAAGTAGTTACATCAGATAATTATTAAAGTTGCATTCAAAATTATAAGACATTCTAAGAATCTTAGAGAGTCAAAACATCTTAAGTTTGGCTAAATTTATAAGATAAAATAATAATATTCATGATGGCAACTAAGTATCATTAGATTCTTCATTACTTATACTAGTCCCTCAACCCGTGCTACCGCACGGGCTAATAACTTGAAGACAATGAAACATTATTAAAATCATTATAACCATTTAGGGTGCACAACTTGGTTCTTTCTCCTATTTACTCAAATATTCTAAGAGGATGAACATCGTATAACAAATAGTTTTTAATATTAGTTGTGACGGTCTTTAAATCTCAACTATTGTATACAATTTTCCATTAGAATTATAATTGTCAGCTTTTGCATCTTACCCCTAATTGTGTTAGACATAAGTTGTGTTTATATTAGATCTACTAAAATTGATACATTTTTATTTTCTTTGTCATTTTTTGGTAGTCTTGAAGACAACTACTTTATCTACTTTTCGATTCGTATTCATACTGTATCACACATCATTTGAATTTATTTAATTCATCTGCTTATGTTCATATTCTTTCAAAAAACTCGTACAAATATCTTCTTACTATTATTCTCAATTCACAAAGTTCTGTTACCAATTGCTTTGTATATACTTTTGTTATCTCCATTCATATTTTTCACATTTGGATTGTATTTTCATATGTCCTCAGCATATGTTTAGTTCAAACCTTAGGTATGTATTTGGCTTGAGAATTGACATGGTCATCACTTTATGTACATATGTATATGCATAGCAACACCACGCCATGCATGCAGACCCTAAGTTACTTTCATTATATACTAACAATAACATGAGTGAATTATTAAAATTATTATAGAATTAAACCTTTTTATTATTAACAACATAGAGAGTTTACATTTATGGATACTTTAGTATTTTACATTTATGGATACTTTATGTTATTGTTAATTACATTGTGCATGTGGGTAATTTGGATACAAATTTCTGTGTCACTTTATATTATTTTTCAATAATATCATATGAGCTAATTCAGAAAAATATT
>JAENPR010002554.1:0-51149 GCA_018135685.1 Themeda triandra | reverse complement strand
GGCATTAAGATCTATAGAGATAGATCGAAGGCTAATAGGATTATGCCAAGATACATATATTGACAAGGTGTGGAAACGGTTCAACATGGAGCAATCCAAGGAAAGGGTTCTTGCCTATGTCACATGGTATGCGCTTTAGCGACAAACAATGTCCTTCATCGATGAAGAAGAGGCGCAAACGCATGAGTAAGGTTCCATATGCTTCATAGCTCTGTTCCATCATGTATGCCATGATATGTACTCGCCTGTATGTCTCATATGCTCTAAGTGTTGCGAAAGCGGTACCAAGGCAATCCGGTGAGAGTCAATTATCCCCAGTTTAAAAACATCCTTCGGAAGTACTGAGAAGAACTAAGGATGAGTTCTACATCTATGGAGGTGAAAGAGCTCGTTGTAAATGGTTACATCGATGCTAGCTTCCAAGATGTAGATGATTCACAATCTCAATCAAAGTTTCATGTTCCGGTAAATGGTGGTGCAAGAAGTTGGAAAAGTTCCAAGCGGAGACAAGCAGTCCGATTCTACAAATGAAGCCGAGTACATTGCGGCTTCGGAAGCTTTGCAAAGGAAGGTGTTTGGATGAGGCGTTTCCTCATTGATCTTGGTGTGTTTCCTAATGCGGCTAGCCCATTGAATCTACATTGTAATAATAATGGGGCGTAAGAAGGCTAAGGAGCCAAGGAATCACCGTAAGAACAAACATGTCGTGGAAATTTCACCTCATTCGATACCATCGCTGAAGGTGAAATTAAAATGTGCAAAAATACATACGGATTTGAATGTAGCCGAATCCGTTGACAAAGGCTCTTCCACAGACCTAAGCATGAGGCGCACATAAGGTCTATGGGGATTAGACATATTAGATATTAACTCTAGTGCAAGTGGAGACTGTTGGGAATATGCCCTAGAGGTAATCATAGAGATGATGATATTCCACTTGTATCCATGATATGTAGAATGTGTCCATTGAATATCCATTAAAGACAACTTGTATTGATTGGGCAATTATGTGAATTGTTTGTGGAACTCTTTCTATATTCGTCCCTGGTTGGAGTTCATGTGAGGACACACATGAATATTAGACTAGCACATTATTAGTTGATGACTATGTTTCACAAGTCATGGACATGGAGATGTCGAACTAATAATGTGGGCACATGTATGACATGTATCGGATCACCCGACATGAGATTGTCTCTATACACATCATATGCGTTATGTCCTTCGACACAGAAATTGTTGTATGTGCTCCAAGATGTGTATCGACTTGCTTAGGAGACCGACAAAGAACGCTACTCCGCTCAGGTCTTGGGTAGTTATAAAGGATGTCTTCGGGTTTGTCGAGAAGCATCTTGTGAGACATAGACAATCAAGATGGGACTTGCCCCTCTCTCGAGGAGAGTGATATCACCTGGATCACTCAAGTGATTGGATCAACAAATGCATGGCCGTGCTTGGGTTAAGTGTTAACCCACGAGTTGAACCAAATATCATGAGGCAAGGGAGTAACTCGTATGTGGTCGTAGTGGTTCGTCGATATGATCATTTGCGTGCACATAGGAGTTGTCACGCCTTGCTAGGAGGCCGCCGTCGGCTATTGGGCGAATAGGAGTATTCGGCCCATGTCTATGTGTGCGTGAACCCATAGGGGTCGCACGCTTAAGGGGCCGGAAGCCTAATTCGGGTTGGACCCGAATTAGACAAGGCTTAGGGTTTCTAATGGGCCTCCAACTCGGGGGCACATGAGAGACGCCTATATAAGTAGAGGAGGGGCGCGGCCAAACCTAATCACGCCTTTGGCGGCCGCCGTCGCCCTCCACGCTCTCGCCCCGCTCCTCATAAGCGGACCTAGCAGCCGGAGCGCACGCTTCTCCCTCGTACGTGTGTGACACCTCGGAGGTGCTGCATCCGGAGCACGAGGACGAACCGCCTGTGGCCGCAAGTGGTGGGAGGAGTTGCTTGGACGACCACGCAACTGCACGGCTGGCTGCGGCGCGTTCGACTACATCGAGTCGTCTTCCGCCCGCATCCGCCTGCGTCTAGTGGTAATCCCGTAACCCGTAACTAGCAAAAGATCCTGGGCGATGAGGTAGAAAAAAAGTTTTGTTTTACGGCTGGCGTAGCACCCTCATAACCCTACAGGCTCCTGACTCTAGAAGCGCCATATTTGCACACACGACTATGCTACCGCACGAGCCCGGTTCCCTGCATGTCCTATAGCTCGACACTAGGTCAAAACGACCGTATGCCATGGTTAAGGCATTTGACGCCCTCCCTGCCTCACCACCACAATATTTGTCATCACCCGAGAGCCCGAACGGCCCTTAACTATAGCTCCACGACTCTAGAACATCCATAATTGCACACACGAGCGTGTGCTGCCGCCGGCCGGATCTGTCCATCCTACGGCTCTCGGCACCGGGTCAAGCATGCTCATACGCCATGGTTAAGCCATTTTGATGCCTCTCACCTCTCCACCATAGAGTTTTCATCACCTCGAGAGCACTGAAAGGGCCCTTAACCACGGCTCACGGTACAAAGCGCCATATTTGCACACACGACCATGCCGCCGCACGGCCGGTTCAACGCATCCTATGGCTCCTCGGCACTGAGTCAAGCATGCCCGTACGCCATGGTTAAGGCATTTTGACACCTACGGCCTCTCTACCATAGCGTTTGCCATCGCTCGAGCCACGAACGTCCTTAACCTCGGCTCCACGGCTCCAGGCGCCCAGTTGCACACACGACTTTGCTGCCGCACGGCCCGGTTCCAACGCATCCTATGGCTCCTGGCACCAAGTCAAGCATGCACCGTACGCCATGGTTAAGGCATTTTGACACCTATAGCCTCTCTACCACCGCGTTTTGTTGCCGCCCGAGAACCCGAATGGCCCTTAACCATGGCTCCACCGACTCTAGAACCGCCATATTTGCACACACGAATATGCTACCGCACGGCCCCGTTCTGCGTGTCCTACACTCGACACTAGGTCAAGCACGATCGTATGCCATGGTTAAGGCATTTTGACACCTCACCACCACAATGTTTTTCATCACCCGAGAGCCCGAACAGCCCTTAACTATAGCTCCACGACTCCGAACATCCATAATTGCACACCACGGCGTGCCGCGCACGGCCGGATCCCGTGCATCCTATGGCTCTCGACACCGGTTCAAGCACACCCGTACGCCATGGTTAAGCCATTTTGATGCCTCTCACCTCTCCACCATAGAGTTTTCCATCACCCGAGCACGAAGGGCCCTTAACCATGGCTCCACGCGCAAAACTGCCACATTTGCACACACGACCATCCGCCGCATGGCCGGTTCCAACGCGTCCTATGGCTCCACGGCACCGAGTCAAGCATGCCCGTACGCCATGGTTAAGGCATTTTGACACCTCTGGCCTCTCTACCATAGCGTTTGCCATCGCTCGAGAGCCTGAACGGCCCTTAACCTTGGCTCCACGACTCCAGAACTGCCATATTTGCACACACGACTTTGCTGCCGCACGGCCGGTTCCTATGCGTCCTACGGCTCCTCGCACCAAGTCAAGCACACCCATGCACCATGGTTAAGGCATTTTAACATCTTTGGCCTCTCCACCACAAATAAGGCGTTTTATTACCGCCGAGAACCCGAATGGCCCTTAACCATGGCTCACGGCTCTAGAACCGCCATATTTGCACACACGATTATGCTACCGCATAGCCGCTTCTTGATTCATGTCCCTATAGCTCTCGACACTAGGTCAAGCACGCCCGTATGCCATGGTTAAGGCGTTTTGACGCCTCTGGCCTCGCCACCACAATATTTGTCATCACCCGAGAGCCCGAACGGCCCTTAACTATAGCTCCATGACTCAGAACATCCATAATTGCACACACGATTGTCTTTGCCCTTACCGAAGCCGGATCTGTGTGCATCCTACGGCTCTCGGCCTTAGGGTCAAGCACGACCGCACGCCATGGTTAAGCCATTTTGATGCCTCTCACCTCTCCACCATAGAGTTTTTTCATCACCGAGAGCACGAAGGGCCCTTAACCACGCTCCACGAGGCCAAGCGCCATATTTGCACACACGACCATGCAGGGCGGGGTTCCAACGCATCATATGGCTCTCGGCCGAGTCAAGCATGCCCGTATGCCATGGTTAAGGCATTTTGGCACCTCTGGCCTCTCTACCATAGCGTTTTCCATTGCTTGAGAGCCTGAACGGCCCTTAACCTTGGCTCCACGGCTCCGAGCGCCATATTTGCACACACGACCATGCCGCCGCATGGTCGGTTCCCAACGCATCCTATGGCTCCCCGGCACCGAGTCAAGCATGCCCGCACGCCATGGTTAAGGCATTTTGACACCTCTAGCCTCTCCACCACAGCGTTTGTTGCCACACGAGAACCCGAATGGCCCTTAACCATGGCTCCACGGCTCTAGAACCGCCATATTTGCACACACGAATATGCTACCGCACGGCCCGGTTCGTGCGTGTCCTACGACTCTTGACACAAGGTCAAGCATGACCGTATGCCATGGTTAAGGCATTTTGATGCCTGGCCTCACCACCACAATGTTTGTCATCACCCGAGAGCCTGAACGGCCCTTAACTACGCTCCACGACTCCAGAACATCTATAATTGCACACACGACTGTGCTGCACGGTCGGATCCCGTGCATCCTATGGCTCTCGCACCGGGTCAGCACGCCTGTACGCCATGGTTAAGCCATTTTGATGCCTCTCACCTCTCCACCATAGAGTTTTCCATCACCTGAGAGCCTAAAGGGCCCTTAACCATGCCTCCATGGCTCCAAAACTGCCGTATTTGCACACTCGACCATGCTGCCGCACGGTCGGTTCCAACGCATTTTATGGCTCCCGGCTCACGAGTCAAGCATGCCTGTACGCCATGGTTAAGGCATTTCGACACCTCGGCCTCTCTACCATAGCATTTGCCGTCACTCGAGAGCACCGAACGGCACTTAACCTTGGCTCCATAGCTCCCGGAATGCCATATTTGCACACATGTTGACGGTCGTTAAGTGCTAATTTTTACCGTCAACTAAACATGAGAAAGGACTAAAATATGTTCACCAACTAGATATAGGGGTTATCTTGATGAATTCCACGAGTTTTGGTGAATGTCTGTTTTTAACGGGGTGTCACCGGTGAAAATACCCAAGGAAGGCCCACATGTCGGGTTTACATAGAGATAATCGGGAACCAGTGAAAATTACGTCTGGAAGGTTCGAGAAGGCTCTGGACCAAACGAGAGCCCGAAGCTCGCTCGGTGGAGAGTCGGCCGACTCCACCCTAGAGTCGGCCGGCGGGACTTCAACCAGCAGTCGGCCTCGCGGATCCTGTTCCACCGCCTTTGAGGATGAATAATAATCATCCGTTTAGGTCGGTTTTGATCCGAGGGCTATGGTGCATCCTGAGGGCTATATAAGCGGGGCCCTGGCCCCGGAGAGGGCATCCCTTAAACCTAATTCATTATCTCCCGAAGGGATCAGAGTTGTAGAGGCGTCCCTTGAATGGATGACTTCTCTTCTCTAGAGAATTAGAGCTAGACACTCCAATGTAGTAGATTAGATCTAGATGAGAGTTAGGGAGAGCGGAGCTACGCTCGGTTACCGGAAAGTCTTGAGATTTGGTATGTCTTTGTATCTACTCTTGTAAGACTTATGCTTCAATATATTTATCTTCTCTATCTACTTTATTCCTTTCATATGTATGCTTAGTACGGTTGTTACATTCTAGCATGGGATCTTCGCTCGTATTGAGTGCTCTAGTTATCATATGTAATTAGAGTAGTAATCGATAGTGTAGGCATGGTGTCTAGACTATAGATTACCCGAGGTTGCGCCCAATCCCACGGATAGTTGTGGTAGCCCGGAGGTGACGGCTACGTCGGGCCTTTGTATTCCACCACGTTCGGGTTGGTGTCTCGTAGAGCTCTCGGCAGCCTTCTCCCAACTACTCTTTACCATCTTCTTCGAGAGTTGGAAAGGACCTCTTTGCTCCAAAGTGCTATTGTGTGATTGCTATATCTAACCATTCCCTGTTATCATAGAACCAAAGTAATAGAGAAGTATATAGGAACTTTGATTTCTCCCGTTGTCCTCTCACTCTAGCTAGCTACTCATTTATCATAGAATTCTCATGTGTGCTTTATTATATTACCTTACATATATATCATTTACCCCTGCTTTAGTCTACTAGGTTTACTAAGTTAGTAGATACATGATGGTGAGTTATCCGATTCTTTAACCCTTGCTTCCCGTGGTAAAATATAAATAACGATACTGGTTTTACTCCCGGTAAAATGCTACAATGGTATGTTACGTAATGGCTGCAGGAATCCTTCTAATTTTAGTTGTACTTAACAAATACCAACAAGCATTTTTGGCGCCGTTCTTGGGAAAGCAATTTGGCGTAAAGATTTTGATATGATCTTGATGTCTTGCTAGTTTAGTGTACCACTAGCTTTAGTAGGATTACCCCTTGTTCTGTTGAGTGTGGAATAGACAGGACAAAAGATGTCATTTCGACCTTCCGACAAGCTTCCACAAGACATTGAAGAGCCCAGGGTCCCTCAACATTCAACATTCAACATTCAACTGGAACCCTGCCACCTCTCAGGTTTGCGTATACATATATATTTTCTAACCATGTGTAGATTGGAGAAGAGGTCATCATCACAGGAATTCAAATCACATCACAAGTGACGAACATAGATGCTTTGCACCACTCACAAATTTCATCATGTGAGTCATGGTAAGTATGATCGAAAGGTGAGATAGTCTTGCTCATGGACTTTAAAATTATGAGTAGTTATCATTTAATTCTTGCACCACCTTTTGCATGTTTACTTTTAACAATTCATGCATTCACTCCATTTAGCTTGTTTATGTTTGCTTATCCATTGCATGTTTAGTTTCTTAGATTCATCCATGTGTTTTGCATCTAAAAATAAAAAAATAATCCTCACTATGATCATGCTCTTTCATCTCCATTTGAGTAAATCTCTTTAGTGCTTTCATGTCACCTTTGTTTGCTATAGTATGCTTTGGTTTGGAAGTGTTGCGCATTCCTCCAAGGTTTTAAATTAAGCGTGGTGCTTAGGTTAAAATATCTTCCTTAATTAAATTAGACATGGAGTCTAGTTTGGTTATTGAACTAAAATGTGCTTTAGTAGATATTGGTTATTTTGTTGGACTAACCCCTGTGAAAACTCTCAAATCCAATTTGGGTAAGTCAAGAGATGAACACACTTCAGATGAAGCAAGGCATATGATGAATTCCAATAACTTCACACAAAAAGACAAAATTCTTCCATCGTTCAAGGAAGAATTGAAAGAGCTTATGATCCTGCCTATTCGTGGATCGACATCACTCGGCGGAATTTGCCACTTCATTAATGGAACAAAGAGAAAGACAAGAGTGCCACAAGAAGCATCAACATCTTGAACTCACTCAAAGAAGTGGATTAAGGCGACAAGCTATGAGCAACTCCGAAGACACCATCTTGCATGTCGGCGAGCAAGGACAAGGATGGAATGGCATGCATCCTTGTGTCAACCAATCATCATCAAGGGTTGACTACCGCCCAAGCCCAAGAAGACCATGAACAACTACAAGATGATGTCTCTAAGCCAATGGAGATGAAGTATGCATACAAATAATAATGAAGCCTCTTCTTGATCATTAAGACAATGGCGTGTCGTTAATCGCAACTCTTCGCCATGCTTGCTAGAAACCATCAAGGAAGAACTTCGAGTCTACATCTCCAATGAACATCAATTCATCAACCAAGACTCGGCAAATCAAGAATGGTTGACGAAAGAAGAACATGCAACCGTTGTACGCTCATCCCGGATTGGACGTACAATCAAAAGCGGGAATGCAAAAGAGAGATCCTTGCTCAATGGACCTATAATCAAAAGTCCCTCTTAGACAAATGAAGGCTTAAGAACAGAGGACAAGCGGTGTCTAAGGACATAGAAGTACAACACACTCGAGGGACGCCTCAACACTCATATTTGGTTTCACGTGGCGAGTAACAACAAGGTCAAGCTTGGGGAGGAAGGCCGATGACTCTTCAAACAATGATCCGGCAATGCTCTTCCTCTTTTCAAGCCCCCCGTCACTCCGGCACGCTGAGAAGAAACAATGAGTGGAGCACAAGGTCTAGGAAGGAAAAAGGAGTGCAATTAGAAGACAAGATGCTCGTGAACAAGTCAAGGAGAGAGGTTAATAAAGCAAGACAAACTCCAAGAAGAAGTAAAGGACCACTAGAAGCATCTACTCTTCATCACAAGGTACCTCAGCTGATAAAGACTATTGGATAAGAAAAGAACATGGTTGACCCCTTTCCTAGAGTTACCATCTCAAGAGGTGCAGTTCTCAAGGTCTCTACCTTTGGGATCAAATGATGCGAAGGAGTGAACATGACAAGAAGTCCCGTTCGTAGGACTTAAATCATTGAACCCTCGCCAAGGAGGTAACTTGGTATTTATCAGCATTTCCTTTCCACAAAGATTGCATTTTCCTTTAAGAATATTTATTTTCACTACATGCATCTTAATTGCATCTTCGCTTTACTATCTTTGCACTAGAAAAAGAAAATAAAGATGTTGTGCATTTGCATCCGAAAACTACTAAGCCCCATGTGAATAATCATTCATTGTGGTGGCATAAAAATAACTTTTTAGCATATCTATTTTCTCATCTGCATTCCTTTATTATAAAAAAGATAAAAATATTTCTTGTGATCCCGTTATAAGACATTTGAGTTAAAATTTGTTCTAGACAACCAAGGCTTAGAGGTTTTATCACTAACGCTTAATCAGTTCAACAAGCTTTGTTGTCTATTTGAGCTTCACCCAGAACATAAAGGATCAAGAAAAGCTAACAGAGACGAAGGATGTCAGTCTCTGTCAAGTCTTGCCCTCAACGGTTGAACGCCTGTCTCCAACAGCAACTATCCACGAAACTCCGGGAAGACTAGAACTCCTTCACCGCATGTCGGCAATATCCATGAGACTATGTCAACATCCGGCTTGGGGAGAGCATCCCCCGTGTATCAAGCTAAGTGTTCCAACTTGTCTATTTATTTATAGAGCTTGCTAAACAACTAAAAAAGATGCATAACCTTAGAAACCCCGGAAAGATTTCCTTATTTATCTTTTCTACTTTTGGAGAGCTCTTATTAACTGTCTTTAAGTAATCCCTGGAATAAACTCTACATGGAGATGATGAATAGTTGCTCGCCATGTTTCCTTTCAAGTACCTAGTTTTCAACCTTGCACTCTCCCGAGTTTTAGACACAACTTGTTTAGATTTGAGATTTGCTCGAACCTGAAACTTGTGGGTAGCGAATGCTTGATCTAAGTCTAGGTAGTTGGTGGATATGATATGGGAAGGTTTTGAGCTGCTGTCCATCTTATTCCTAGAGATACTAGAGTTCAGGAGAATTTATCTTTGAAAATATTAAATTCCTGCATGATGAGTTCCTTTATGATGAGAGTTTAAATTCCTACCATGACCATATATTCATGCTTACTAGATCGGAAAACCCATCTATTTATATAGATCATTTTTGTAGGCATTGAGTGTAGTCTTTATAGGCATTGAGTGTGGTTATGCTGTGGACCCATAAGGAATCGATCATGCGGTTAAAGTCAATACTATGTGCTCTCCATCCATTGATCTATGCTACTTAAATCGTCCTCGAAGCACGCACCCATTTTATAAATACTACATTCATTACACGCTACTTCTGTCCCTAGAAGTACCACCTACATATAGATCCATATCCACCATATATTGTGCTATCTATACCACGGAGATACGCACCTATGCTGTCTCCTACCCTCAGGAGTACGCATTTCCCCACATATTGTGCTATCTCTACCCTAGAGATACGCGCTTATGCTTTTCCCTACCCCGGGAGTACGCATCCATCCATCCATCCATCCATCCACATATACATACGCCATTCATTTCACTTCATCCGAGAAAAGGTTCTACTCTATCCTGGGAGTGAACATCTAGAGATAATCATCGCCGTTCCAATTGCCTACATAAAAGCTCCGGTCATTATCATTTCAAGTTATACACTCCCGTTGCAAAAGTTTTGTTTTCAGAGGATTGGTTGCTATGTAAAAAAAAGAGAAAAAAAGAAGAAAAAAGAAAGAAAAAAAGAAAAAAAAGAGAGAAAAGAGAGAGCAGCCAAGTCCTTCCTTTCAAGAAGTTTCAAAGTTTCCGAATAAAGGGAGTCATGTTATCCCTAAAGGAGCAAGTATAGAAGTAGGTGTTCACCAAGTGATCACCCCTCATAATCATTTCCTTATCATCATCATCTTATCATCCATCCCATTTCCTCATTCACATGCACATATGACTTTATTATTATTTTAGTTTCTATTGGATCCATGGTTTAAGCTGTGCAATATATGCAAGTGAGTTTGAGTGTCTCCCCACCTATGAGCTCCACATAAGCCTATTAGAAAGTAGGGTGAGAGAGAGAAGGCACTTTCCACTATGCCTTAGTTCCACAAATACCACATATTTTGAGAGAAGAGAAAGGCATACACTACTCATGCCTTGGAGAGGATCCGGAAATACCACAAATGAGAGATCCGAAAGGTTCATACAAGGAACTCGAGTTTTTATTTGAAAATCTTGCAAAAACTCCAGAATAATAGTTGATCAAAGAGCGAGAAACATAGCGCTTGACTTGACCGTTACTGTCTTTCAACCGCTCAAGACCCAAGTGACGGTTACAAGCCCCATGGTGAAAGGTAATATGAGTAAGTTTTGAGTCGAATAGTTCACTCTAATCCGGAGGAGAGTTCTTGTTTGAACGCATGTGTACTTTTGAGGCGTGAAAGCATTGTAGCAACTCCGATCCACACCTTGAGTTTATCTTTGCTCGGGGACGAGCAAAAGGAAAGCTTGGGGGAGTTGTTGACGGTCGTTAAGTGCTAATTTTTACCGTCAACTAAACATGAGAAAGGACTAAAATATGTTCACCAACTAGATATAGGGGTTATACCGACAGAATTCCATGAGTTTTGGTGAATGTCTGCTTTGCGGGGTGTCACTGAAAATACCCAAGGAAGGCCCACATGTCGGGTTTACATAGAGATAATCGGGAACCGGTGAAAATTCATGTAACTGAAGGTTCGAGAAGGCTCGGACCAAACGGGAGCCCGAACCGGCTCGGTGGAGAGTCGGCCGACTCCACCCTAGAGTCGGGCGGCGGGGACTTCAACCAATCGAGTCGGCCTCGCGGATCCCTGTTCCACCGCCTTTGAGGATGAATAATAATCATCCGTTTAGGTCGGTTTGATCCGAGGGCTATGGTGCATCCTAGAGGGCTATATAAGCGGGGCCCCCGGCCCCCGGAGAGGGCATCCCTTAAACCCTAATTCATTATCTCCCGAGCGGGATCGAGTTGTAGAGGCGTCCCTTGAATGGATGACTTCTCTTCTCTAGAGAATTAGAGCTAGACACTCCAATGTAGTAGATTAGATCTAGATGAGAGTTAGGAGAGCGGAGCTACGCTCCGGTTCTCGGAGAAGTCTTGAGAGATTTGGTATGTCTTTGTATATACTCTTGTAAGACTTATGCTTCAATATATTTATCTTCTCTATCTACTTTATTCCTTTCATATGTATGCTTAGTACGGTTGTTACATTCTAGCATGGGATCTTCGCTCGTATTGAGTGCTCTAGTTATCATATGTAATTAGAGCAAGTCGATAGTGTAGGCATGGTGTCTAGACTATAGGTTACCCGAGGTTGTGCCCAATCCCACGGATAGTTGTGGTAGCCCCAGGTGACAATGCCTACTGTCGCCTTTGTATTCCACCACGTTCGGGTTGGTGTCTCGTAGAGCTCTCGGCAGCCTTCTCCCAACTACTCTTTACCCGGTCTTCTTCGAGAGTTGGAAAGGACCCGGGCCGTTGCTCCAAAGTGCTATTGTGTGATTGCTATATCTAACCATTCCCTGTTATCATAGAACCAAAGTAATAGAGAAGTATATAGGAACTTTGATTTCTCCCGTTGTCCTCTCACTCTAGCTAGCTACTCATTTATCATAGAATTCTCATGTGTGCTTTATTATATTACCTTACATATATATATCATTTACCCCTCGCTTTAGTCTAGTTGGCTTACTAAGTTAGTAGATACATGATGGTGAGTTATTCGATTCTTTAACCCTTGCTTCCCGGTGGTAAAATATAAATAACGATACCTGGTTTACTCCCGTAAAATGCTACAATGGTATGTTCTCAAACTGTGGCGCGGAATCCTTCTTATTTTAGTTGTACTTAACAAATACCAACAACACACGACTTTGCTGCCGCACGGCCGGTTCCTGCGCATCCTACGGCTCCTCGCACCAAGTCAAGCACGCCCATGCACTATGGTTAAGGCGTTTTGACACCGCTGGCCTCTTGACCACAACATTTGTTGCCGCCCAAGAACCCGAACGGCCCTTAACCATGGCTCCACTGCTCTAGAACTGCCATATTTGCACACACGACTATGCTACCGCACAGCCGGTTCCTACGTGTCCTACAGCTCTCGACACTAGGTCAAGCACGACCATATGCCATGGTTAAGGCGTTTTGCACCTCTGGCCCCACCACCACAATGTTTGTCATCACCCGAGAGCCCGAACGGCCTTTAACTATAGCTCCACGACTCCAGAACATCCATAATTGCACACACGACTGTGCTGGCGCACGGCCAGATCCTGTGCATCCTATGGCTCTCGGCACCGGTTCAAGCACACCCGTACGCCATGGTTAAGCCATTTTGATGCCTCTCACCTCTCCACCATAGAGTTTTCCATCACCCGAGAGCCTGAAGGGCCCTTAACCATGGCTTCACAGCAGTAAAACTGCCACATTTGCACACACAACCATACTGCCGCATGGTCGGTTCCAACGCGTCCAATGGCTCCCGGCACTGAGTCAAGCAAGCCCGTACGCCATGGTTAAGGCATTTTGACACCTCTGGCCTCTCTACCATAGCGTTTGTCGTCGCTCGAGAGCCTGAACGGCCCTTAATCTCGGCTCCACGGCTCCAGAACTGCCATATTTGCACACACGACTTTGCCGCCGCACGGCCGGTTCCTATGCGTCCTACGGCTCCTCGCACCAAGTCAAGCACGCCCATGCACCATGGTTAAGGCGTTTTAACACCTTTGGCCTCTCCACCACGGCGTTTTGTTAACACCCGAATTTGGTCGGGGAATATGACAGTGGACCCGCGGGAGAGGAGAGGAATTCGGCAAGTGCATATGCGGTCGGCTAATTTCCATGTGTTCGGCAAATGGCCAAGCGGTCGGCAACTTCTTTATTTGAAGGCGGAGAAAGGAAAAAGGAAGCGATCGAAAAGGGAAGGAGTCGTGATGATCAAGGACTCCGATTATGGATAGAGTTAGCGTGTCTTTGTCTTTCCAATTTTGGTTAGATAGTTCGTAAGTGCTTAGGACTCATGTTTTGTCCAGGGTATAAATATAAACCCTCGACCATTGTAATAGGGGTTCACAACCAAATCAATACAACCGGCTACGCGCCACCCTTCGAGTCCTTTAGTCGTGTCGTCGAGTTCTTCGAGAGGGCCAATCGATCCGTCGACCTCCGTAAGTCCCGGCAACCTTGTTATCATGTCTAGTATCGTGCGGCGGATTTAGATGTGATGCAAGTAGTCTCATCCGTTTTGCTTAGTATCGTGCGGCGGATTTAAGCTTAATGATGGGAAGTTTTTGCTTGTGCCTTGTATCGTGCGGCGGATTAAGACATGAGTAAAGATAGTTATCGGCTCTCTTAGATTTGGCAAGATCTAATAGATTCATTAAGTTATCACGTGTTGCATGCTTTATTTAATGATTAATTATTTGCAACACTCTTTTGCCCAATCTAGATTGATACTCTTTCGGCTTGTTGATCGTTCCTTTCATGCTTATTCAATACCGAGTAGATCAAGCTCATATAGCCGAATTAGATCGATCTAGATTGTTACATGTTGCGGGTTCATTCACGTTATATGTAGATAAGCCTTGACAGGACCGGGTACCGTGCGGCAGATGCAGGTCTTTGGGTTACTCTAGAGCTAGTCATCCGGTGGACTAGAGATCGGTTTAATCTGATAGGCTCCCTCTATATGTTACTTGTTTGTTCCTTCTTCATGGACCCCGATTCGGCAATCTTGCTGATACGGTTATGCTTACACATGTAGCAAGTATCTATAGATCTGTTAGATAATTATATGCTTTTAGCTCTTTATTGCTAGATTGTATCATGCGGTGGATTGATCTAGTAGCAAGGAGTGGTGTAAATTCATAGTGAGTGGTATCATGCGGTGGATTAGCTTGCTTGGGTTTATGCTCGACGGGTTTATGAAGGCTAGACGTGCGGCGAGACTAGTTGGAGTAGCCTATGCATGTGTTGTTTAGTAGATTTATATTTATAAGTTACTTATTCTTAATTTTTAGTGCTTAAAGATGCTTTAAACATGAGATGTAGTTTGATATGCTTCAATGATTTAATCTTGTTCAAACATGTCTTTATTTACCGTATTCGGCTAGTTTGTTCGTTTACATCGGTTATGTTACTTTAGCCGAATGAACGCATCCTGTTGGCGTATAGCTTCCATAGCTATGTGTCGTCGTAAGTGGCTTCGGGTAGAAGATGGAACTCTGTCTGGTCTCACCCGGACGTTCCAGCTTATGATCTTACCGTTTTATCCCTTGTCGATTTTCAGGTCAAATCGATCGGCACGCCACCGGATTCGACGCCCGGCACCCGATTGAAGCTAGGCTTTCCGGCTTGTGTGTGAGACGCGGGTGGTCACATTTTGCGTCAACACACTTTTTGGCACGCCCGGTGGGACCACTTCTCAATATAAGATGGGATCGGAAATTGATAACGGGGCACGTTCGAACGTGACCATGGACGAGCCGCCGCCCGAGCAACGCCGATGGTGGAGCAAGCAATGGAACAATTTCAGCGAAATGTCGATGTCCTTTTCCAAGAACAAGAGTGGCGAGTGATGATCAAGCAAGCACCGCCACGAGTTCTTCTCGCCGGTCGATCGATGTTACGACGAGGAGGAGATGCGAGGGTAGTTGGAGCCATCTACAAAGCTGTAGGAGACACTATGTTGAATCACAACACAGCTTTTCCGCACCTTCCGTAAAATCATGGCCGAAACTTTGGTCCGGCGGTTGACAAACGATTTGAAGCAAGATTTGGAGAGCTTGTCAGGGCCGGTGTACTTCAACACTCAGCAATCTTCAGGGAAGTCAACTGGAGGAGAAGAGATAATCGGTACAAGCAAAGATGGAGCTATTCATGATGGAAAAGAGAAGCCTCCTGTGACCGAGCAGCAAACTCATGGTCGTAGCTTTTGGTGCGACAACATATACCCGCATCCGCTATAAGATTTCTCCAAAGTAGCAAGCAGTTTGCGAAGAGTGTCTATGGAGATGGGTATAGTGAATTCACTGATTACGGTGCTCGGATGCTTTGCCGAATCCAGATACAGAGTGCATCGGAGTGCCTTCTAGAGACAGGGAGCAAAAGATGCAAATGATGAGCTCCTAAAGCGTAATGGCCGATATGATGCAGAATCAATTCGGCCCGAAAACCAAAGCATCGGACATATGCATACAAATCTCCTTTCCCGGAATGGTACAATAGGGTAGCTCTTCCACCAAGAGTTAAACCACCAACGGATTTGACCAAATTCTGCGGTCGATGATACCAGTACCATTGAGCATGTCGAAGATATCCGATGCAACTTGGAGAAGCCTGCTGGCGATGAAGCTTGGAGGATCGATATTTTCCTATGTCTCGACGGGCCGGCTTTCACATGGTTTGCATCGCAGCCGGCCAATTCCATTGGTACATGGGCGAATGGAGCAAAAGTTCCATTCATACTTTTATACAGAACCAATGAGAAGAAGATGGTTGATCTCGTGGTCTATGAGGATGAAAACTACTGAAACACCAATGGAGTATCTCCGCGATTCGCAGAAAGCAAAGAACATGTGCTATTCTCGACTATTCCCGATGATCACTTGCACAATTGGTCATTGCAGGCATGCTTTGCCACATATTAGAGACAAGCTATTCGGCATGGAGTTTGAAGATCTTGGACAGCTTGCACAAAAGCTGACAGCAATGAGCAATCAAGCCCAAGGGTTCGAAGAGATGCTCGTTTTCGGAAGAAGCAGTAACCGTTGATATGTATCGTGATTTCGGAGGAAGCATCCGAATATGAAGATGAAGATGAAGTAGTCACTGCCGAGTTGACCCGGACAAAAGAGCCTACTTTGGTCACTCATCGATGGGTGAAGCGGCCCGAAGGGATCTTATGATTTTGATGTCGAGTAAAGCGATAAGCTCTTTTTGTATCCGGTCCAAGAAGGACGCGTTAAGCTGCACCCGGAAGGACATCCTATGTTTGCGCCAAGAAGGAGTAAAGGATAAGAAGTACTTGTAGATTTCATGATACAAACTCTCATCATATCAATGATTGCCGAGTGTTCGAGTAAAAATTCAAGGCTATTCAAGATGGACACTTAAGATTTGATGGCAAGATGAAAGTAGACAAGAACCCGTTCCCTCGAACATGGTCTCTTTCTCCATAGGTATGGTTGATGCCGGTGAGTCCAAGGAAAAGGGAAAGATGAAGGTTCGACATCCGAAAGAGCCAAAGAGATTGGTTCGTTGACCCTAATCGGCAAGTTACCAAGGAGGAAGTGCAACAAGCGCGGTTCAAGAATAGCCGAACGAGAAGGGTCAAACTTCGATGCAGCTAAGGGAAATTGCCGAATACACGCCGATCCGACGCGGGGTTACAAAGACGACACTTATTGAATAAGTGGCAATGGGAAAAGAAGATGGAGTATGATGAGGAACAGCGGTACATTGAGGAGGAGCGCGGGTTCATGGCGTAACGTCGGAGATATGAAGCGAAGTGCGCCAAAGGGAACAAGAAGAATACGGAGAGAGCAAGAGCAATCTCATTGGAATTGTTCCTTCTTCGGTTCTTGTTGGAATGAAGGCTTGAAATTGCTGCCCGAAACAATTGCCCCGAATGCGTGATCAATATTCGGAGTACAGTAATCTCGAGTCAACCGCCGTCCCGTTCATGATAGACTTGGGATGAAAGTTCCGTAGAACGACGGCGCCTAAAAATAAACAGTTTTGATGGATATCGAGGAAAAGATTTGCAGACCAAACATGGGCTCACGGTAGTGTCCATACTACGGAAGAGAGCTCCTACGAGATGGCAAAAAGGTCAATGGTGCCCTCCGGTCTCGGAAAAGCCGAAGAGAAGAGTTCGGCGTTTGAGAAATCAAGAGATGAAGCGAGAAATAGCCGAAAAGAAGCCGATGGCGTCCTAAGAAAAAGGATGGTAGACGGGCCCATCGGCTAATACTAACATGGTGTTCTTCATTCCATTAGAGTTTAAAGCTCCCGAAGACCAAGAAGTGCAAGATGAGGTATATTCAGATTTTGATGAGACCGAATGCCGAGACCCGATGGCTCAACTTGTGTTGACTCGGCAAGCAATCTTTGATAAGCCGCTTAAAAATCGTCATCGAAACCATTGTACTTGAAGGGATATGTCAATGGCAAGCCTTTAACTAAGATGCTTGTTGATGGAGGGGCTGCTATCAATATTATGCCCTATGCTACTTTCGAAACTTGGTATGACAAATGAAGATTTGCTTGACCGACATGATCCTTAGAGATTTTGCGGCAATGCTTCGATACTCGTGGAGCAACATGTGGAGCCGATGATTGGATCCAAGACCTTGATCACTACCTTCTTCGTCATTGATGGCAAGGGGGCATATAGCATGCTTCGGGAAGGGATTGGATCCATGCTAATTGCTTTGTATACCCTCAACTATGCATCAAATCCTTATTCAAAGGTAGGAGATGATGTAGAAGTTGTTCAGCCGATGATTCAAAGAGTGTTGCCACTTCGAGCCTGCTTATTGGGAGTATGATGAACTAGATTGCCTTTCGGGTAAGGTATGGAAAGAAGGTCCTGTCAATGTGTTCGACGGGGATCAACAACCGATCCAAGCGATGGCTCGACAAGAACTTTTAATGGGCAATCCAATCGATGGCAACAAAGGCAAACTGGGTCGTGGTTTCATGTCGGCCGACAAATTAGAAGAAATCAATGTTGGTGATAGCACAAAGTCAAGGCCGATGTATATCGGTGCAAATTTAGACCCGAATATAAATTGAAGTTAATAGAGTTGCTGAATGAGTTCAAAGATTGTTTTGCTTGGGATTACACAGAGATGCCTGGGTTGGATCGATCAATTGTTGAGCATAAGCGCCTATAAAACCTGGATTTCGTCCTTTCAAACAACCTCCACGGAAAATCTATAAAGAGGAGGTATTGGCCGATGTAAAGAAAGAGATTGAGAGATTAATTGAAGCAAACTTTATTCGGCCATGCGGTATGCGAAATGGATTTCAAATATAGTACCTGTCTACAAGAAGAATGGAAAGATGAGGGTATGCATAGATTTCGAGATCTCAACAAAGCTACTCCAATGGATGGATACCCAATGCCGCTTGCCGATTTATTAGTGGATGCAGCGAAAGGTTATGAAGTTATCAGTTTATGGATGGCAATGCTTTGGCTACAATCGATTTTCATGGCGGTTGAAGATATTGCAAAGACGCATTCGGATGTCCCCGGTCACATTGGATTGTTTGAGTGGATAGTGATGACATTTGGATTGAAGAATGCCGGTGCAACTTATCGTAGAGCCATGAACTATATCTTTCATGAGTTAATCGGCAAGATTGTAGAAATTTATATTGATGATGTAGTAGTCAAATCCAGAGACCATGAAGGACATTTAGCCGATTTAAGAAAGACTTTGGAGTGCACAAGGAGACATGGCTTAAAGATGAATCCAAACAAGTGTGCTTTTGGAGTCTCAGTACTGGTGAGTTTTTAGGGTTCTTGATCCACAAAGGAGGGATAGAAGTTGGAAAAAAGAGCATGGAAGCAATAGACAAGGTTGTGCCCCCAACTAACCTTACAATTGCAATCATTGCTTTGGGCAAGGTCAATTTCGTGAGAAGATTCATATCCAATTTATCGGAAAGAGTGTTGCCTTTCTCTCCATTGTTGAAGCTCAAGAAAGATCGAAATTTGTTCTGGGTGACATACAAAGAAAAGGCTTTTGATGAAATCAAGCAATATATGAAGGCACCACCAAGTGTTGGTACCTCCACAACTTGAGAAGCCTTTCAAGTCGTATGTGGCGGCCGATAGCCTAACAATAGGATCGGCCCTTATGCAAGAGTTTGATGGAAAAGAGAGAGTAATAGCTTACCTTAGCCGAAAACTGTTAGATCCCGAAACAAGGTATTCGGCTATAGAAAAGCTCGTTTGTGTGTTTATTACTCATGCACCAAATTTCGGCACTATTTGTTAAATGCCGAATGTGTGGTTATATCTAGTTTTGATGTAATTAAACACATGTTGTCAATGCCGATTTTAAGTGGGAGAATCGGCAAATGGGTATTAGCACGTCGAGTTTAATTTAAAGTATGAGTCGGCAAAAGCAAGTGAAAGGACAGGCAATTGCCGATTTTATTACTCAACATCGTGATTTATCCGTTGATATGATTAACATTGCCCCATGGGCATTATTTTTTGATGGATCATCATGTGACAAAGGTGGTGGTGCTGGTATTCTTTTGATATCCCCACGTGGAAAGATATTTGAGTTTGCTTTTTCAATTGAATATCCTGTCACTAACAACCAAGCGAGTATGAGGCTTTGCTTAGAGGGCTTCTACCGTTGGTAGAACCGAAGGTCATTCTTTGTTGAGGTATTTGGTGATTCTCGAATTGGTAATCAATCGCTTGACAGGACAATATGAATGCAAAAATGATGTACCGCAAGGGTACCATGAACAATGTAGGGAACTTCTGAAAAGTTTTTCAAGTAGTTACTTTGCATCATATACCCGAGCACAATGGAGAAGCAAATAAATTAGCTCAAGCCGCTTGGATATCGGGAAAATCATGAAGTCTATACAAAGAAGAAGAAGATGTTTTCAATTGATCAGATAAGTAATGACTGGAGAAGTGACATTATCAACTATCTCGAAAGATCCATCTCAAAGAGTTTCCTGGAGGCTCGGGTATAAGGCATTTAAATTTGTGCTTCTTGATGATCAGTTGTACCACAAGTCTATAGATGGAGTGTTGCTCAAATGCTTGAGCCAAGAAGAAGCTAAGAAGATTATGTTTGAAGTCCATGAAGGAGCTTGTGGTGCACATCGATCCGGCTTACCGAATGAAATGGATAATAAGGAGGACAGGGTACTTTTGGCCGACTATGTTGGAGGATTGCTTTGAATATTACAAAGGGTGTCGAGATTGTCGATATTTGGTAATGTTCGAGAGCACCCGCATCGTTACAATCCGATAATTAAACCTTGGCCGTTCGTAGGATGGGGTATAGATTTAATTGGACAGATCAATCCTCCATCTAGCAAAGGACACAAGTTTGTTTTGCTAGCAACAGATTATTTCACCAAGTGGGTTGAAGCTATCCCTTTGAAAAAGGTCACATCGAAAATATGATCAGTTTTGTCAAGGAACATATAATTCATAGGTTTGGGATTCCACAGACCATTACAACCGATCGGGGACTCGGTTCACTTCTTCGTAGTTTTGTGATTTTGCCGAAAACATGGGGATAAGGTCAGTATAATTCTTCTCCTTATTATGCACAAGCCAATGGCCAAGCGAGAGGCGTCAAATAAGATCATGATCAAGATTATTCAGAAGAAAATCGATGAGAAGCCAAGGAGATGGCACTTGGTCCTTAATGAAGCATTGTGGGCTTACCGAATGGCTTGCCATGGGTCCACACAAGCATCTCCATATGAGTTGGTTTATGGACATAATGCTTTGTGATGCCTTGGGAGTTGCAATCAGGATCAAGGAGAGTTGAGTTACAAAAGGACCTGACGTAAAAAGATTATAAGGATCCGATGATGGATGAGTTAGAAGATTTGCATTTGATTCGTCTTAAGGCCTTGGAGAATATTGAGAAGAATAAAATACGTGTTGCCAAGTACTACAACAAGAGAGTTAAAATTAAGCAATTTGCGTAAGGAGAATTGGTTTGGAAAACAATATTGCCAATTGGTACCAAAGACAAATATTCGGCAAGTGGTCTCCGAATTGGGAAGGACCTTTTCGGGTTGTCGGTTGCACTGCAATGCGTATATATTAAAAAAACGCTGTTTGGAGAAGAACTTACTAGAGCCATCAATGGCGTATACCTTAAGAAGTTTTATCCAAGTATCGAAGTTGGATCTTAATTGTGATTATGACATAAGCGTGGTATAGCCGATTGAATAAAATCGCCTTCGAGCAAAGGAAAGAAGTTGGAAAGAAATAACCGATAATATTATCGCCTCTAGTGGAAAGATAGCCGATATCGTGTGTATCGTCTTCGAACAAAAATAGCCGATACAGCTTGTATCGCCTTTAGTCGATTTTTTAAAAGTATAAGTGAACAGTTTGATCTTATCTCTCGATAGGTTTATCGGGAGAAGATAAAGGGAATTGAAGTACTACGCTACAAACCGTCAAGTCATGGAACGGGACCGAGATCTAATCGGCTAAAATGATGTCATGCGATTCGGGAGTTTTCGTTTGGGAAGAGCGTTGCGATCGAGTTCTAGCTAAGGAAAATTTGCAAAGAAGCAAATACAACAATACGAATGTCATCACGTACAAGCAAGAACAAGAAGAGGACCAACATTCTTCATTAAAATTTTATTTACAACCCGCGCCAATCCTAGTACAAACTACTCCTCTTCTTCGTTGAAGAGCTTGTTGAGGACGACTGTGGTTGGTGGCGTTGGCCATGGCGTCGGCGTGGGCGTCGTAACCCGCCAGAGGCCCTCGATGTCGTCGACTTCGTGAGGGAGCCCGCCGCGGAAGCCGGCCGGCATCGGAGCGTAGTCGTCCCCGGTCCAGACGACATCCCCGCAGCCGAGGGAGGTGCCGAGGCGCACGCCATGAAGGGCAACCCGGTCGACCCGACCGAGGCACCGCCGAGGCGCTCCACCGCCGTCGCCCCTTGGGCGTTCACGTGGTTGGCCGCCGCCATCGCCGCCACCTTCAAGCGGTCCAGCTCTCCGCGGTGAGGTCTCGCAAAGAAAAATAAGGTTAATCAATGAGCAGATGAATCGGAAGGAACATGGGTTGAAGGCAATTGGCGAAAAGTGAATACGGTGATGGCCTCGCTCATCCGGCGGTCCTCCAACTCCAGCCGAGCGATCCCGAACTTCTTGGTTTCTTCACCAAGAAGCTCCATCGCCTCATCCCGCTCGCGGCGTACGCGGCGGCGTCGTAACGGCCGTACGGCGGGATCTCTTCGTCGTTCCTCTCCCATATGGGAACGTACGAAGCCGACCCCGATGAGGCCGAAGCGGAAGCCGGTGCCGGAACAGGAGCAGGAGCCGGGGCTGGAGCTGGAGCCGGCGCGGGGGCAGAGGCGTCGAACGCCGCAGCCGGCGCCCGTGAAGCGCCATTGGCCGGTGCTGATCCTCGCCGTCCTACAAACGAGGTACCGTCAAGATCGGCTAATTTAGAAAAAACACGACAAGATGGGGAGATCGTTTCTTCATCGCAGACGGCGACCACCACGGCTGCTTCCCTCCGCCGCGTCCACCACGGGAGCCGGAGCGGAAGCGGAAGAGGGAGCGTGGGTGCCGGCCCGGCGACCCGCCTCCGGACATTGGCGATGTAGTCGCCGGTGTTCCCGAGAGCCCCGAAACGGATCAAGAAGATAAGCAACCGCAAAGGGGGCGAGGTTCGGGATCGGGTAAAGACTATCGAATAGCACAACTCAAGGGATTGGAGATCTCACCGCCGGCGCCGGTTGCCGCTACCCTCCGCCTCGTCCCGGGCGGGACGCTTATTACGATCTCCGCCGCCGCCATTGGTGATGGTGGGGGTTTTTTGGGCTTGAAGGCAAGGAGGAAGTGGAAGAGATTGAAGAAGATAGCAACCGCTTGTGTTTGATGTGATGATGGTGGGAGCCGACGGGTCCTATTTATGAACGTGGGAGCCGTGGAGACCGTGGGAAAGCCAAGCGACGAGTAGGGTTTCCACGTTTATGGGCCGATGTTGAGTTGGGCCGAGCCCATTACTACGGCGATTCGGTTACCATACGCTCGGTCGGCTAGATAGCCGATGAAAGTTATTCGGCTAAAGTGAACGCTTGAAGAATAGTTACGTTCGGCGATATACGCGTCTATGAGTACGCTTGTAATTGGAAGAGCCGAATGGTAACGTATGCGAGAAAAAAGATAAAGATTATCTACTTTTCAAGAGAAAAGAAATTGTTTTCAAGTATGACAAGGCCAAGCCTAAGAGTCTACATCTTCAAGTACAAGCCAAGCATCTATACATTTAAGAAAGAATTGATAACAAAGAGAGCATCAATCTTGATTCGGTTGGCCTCATCAAGAGCTTTTTGGTCCTCTTCTTCGAATCTTGGATATTGGACAGTTTGCTTTTGATTTGCCGCGTCTCCTTAATGACCGATTGTATTTTGGATTTAGCCGAATCAAGAGATGGCAGATTTGCGAGCTTAGTTTCATGAGACTGAATATTGGCATTCAGTTGAGCCAATTGAGCTTCAAGTTTGGCTTTTTCTTCTCTCATGACCTCGCAGCTCCGGTTCTAAGGTGCTCAAGAGATGCTCGCTTGACTTGATGCTAGAATAGAGCTCCTTGGCCTCTTGTTCCTTGGCCATTTTTCTTTTCTCCAGATCAACTTTGGTGGACATATTCTTGTGTGCTCTCTTGATAGCAAAAAATGATCATCAAGGTGTGATAAAGCGTCTATGGCGGCCTTGAGATTGGAAGGAAGCTCTTGATCAATAAGCTCGCTATTTCCCTTATTTTGTCTCGAGTCTTGGGCCAAAGCAACAATATCCTTTTTCGTAAATGAGATTATATCCTTTAGCTTGGCTTGACTCTCGATGACAATTCTTGGTTGGAAGAAACTTCATCGTCTTTGTCCCCAAAGATACTCTTCAAAATGATAAGGGAAAAGTCGGCTTGAGGGTGAGCGGTCCCGTTGATGAACAAGGAAGGTAATTTAACCGAATGACTCGCTTGGAAGTAAAAATAATCAAGTGGAGTAAAATAATACCTCCTCGGCAAAAGCCCGATCAATGGCATCCCGGGTAGCATCAAGACTCGAGTGACTAGTGCGCTTGCCGCTCGAGATATAAGCGGTGTCATGGCTTGTTGATGCATCTTGGATTGCCGAAGGAGTTAAAACCGTAATCCGGGTGAGAGAGATTTTTCTCTCGCTACTTCTCCCCGATCACCCGTTTGTTCATCAACCCGATGAGAGGGAATTTCTTCTCGCTATATCTCCTTGTTCACCTACTTGATCGTCTCGCCCGATGCATATCAAGATCATTGGTGAGCTCATTGTTTGCTTGGCCAATGGAGGCTCCAGGAGAGTTGTCCAAGATCACTACCCTATCGGGACTTTGAGGGTTGGCCTCGCACATGTTGAAAGAAAGTGATAAGTGCAAAACACACTTGCAGATGGAAAATAAAGGATAAAAAACATTCATACCCGAGGGAGTGGTTTAGCTTTCTTAGATCTTGTTTTCTTGGGAATTGCAAGTGTCCTTGATAGGGAGGAAGAAGTTTTTCTTTTGAGATCTTTCAGAGCACCGTATCGTCGCAGGTATCTTGTTGAACACCGTCGACTTGGAGCATCATGCCCCAAAGTAGCAACAGGGCCGGGTTGCCAATATTGAACCTCTGGAGGACTTGGAGGAGCAATGTCCTGTTCAAAGGAGATGTTTTAGAAACGAACGCAGATATGAAGTAAAAGGTGGCCGTGAGTGTGTACCTCATCATCGAAGAAAATAAAGGCATCAAGACTTGGCATAAAGGGTGAACTTGTGCTCAAGATATGAGAATGCCATTCTTGCCACCGAGGTTGAAGGAAGAATGAGTAGCTTCAATTATCACCGTGAGGATTGGGCTCATATGTTGGAAGCTTGCATCCAAGATTGAAGACTTTGTTGGCCTCGGTTATATTCAGCAGTGTCTCCCGGGTCCGATGATGCTCGAGAAATATGGCCTTGGGGGCAGTGACCAAGTCCAAACCGTCTGGCAACCATGTTTGGATTATAAAATTCATAAGTTGAGCTTATCAACCGACCATGGTGAAATTCTGCTGGCAGAGCACAGGGCTTGATGAAAGCATTGAAAATGTCCCTGGAATCATCATCTATGCAGCCCAACTCATAGCTGAATCTGCAAGGGAGAGTTAAATTTTCATTTTCCCTGTAGGGAAACCAGATCATGTGGTTGAATCCCTTGTAGAAGATCTTGAAAAGATGACCCAGGTCTAAGTCAATAATGATTGAAGATGCAGCCTCTCCATATGTCCGACAAGATTTGTATCTCGGGGTCTTCACCTTCAAGATAATTGATTGAAGGAAAGTTCGATTGTGGAGATCTACGAGACAATCGATGCATGTATAGTTGCAACCACATCCGGAGAAGCCACCATGGTCCATTGACACAGAGATTTCGCCCGATTCCTCATCCGGACAAATCTGGTGCATCATGTGGTAGAAAGCTCCCACAGATATTTGCCTAAAGGAATCAGCTTGCTCGTAGCCAATTCTTCAGCCATCACTATGTGATTCAGAGTGGGCTCATTGGACTTGCCACAGAAAATGAATCTGCATAACCACATGTTCATGAATGCCCTATACTCTTTATCAGACACAGGGCCGGTTGAAGCATAAGCCTGGACATACTTGGCCCAGCCTCCTCCTGATTTGACTGCCTTCTGTGAGCTGGTGCTTTTGTATTTGAATGGGTATGTTGGCTTGGTAATGTTTAAACCAGTCATCATAAAAATGTCTGAGAGAGTGATCGACATTGGGCCATGACCGAAGATGAACGCATTGATGGCGTCAGACCAGAAGTGGGAAGCAGCTATCAGGAGGGAGTCGTTCCTAGGCATTTCGGCTAAAGAAAGCTCCAGACAATGCTGAATATCTTGGGATTCCCAAAAATCACCGCTCCCGGACCGCATCCTACGGTACCAATCACGCCATCCCGTGATTGAAGGAAGGGGCCATGTTTTGAAAGTATTCGGCCATCTCGTTTGGGGGAGAAATCCTAGACTTAAAGGGGATCCTCGTGGTTTCCTTTTCAATAAATTCCCTTGGATTGGGGTCTCCCGCGGACCAAGAAAAAATGATCCAGACACGCAAGATTGGAGATCAAGATCTCATTCTTCATTTCCTTTAAGAAGAAATTGAAGCAAATGGATCAAAAGGTGCATCTCGGAAATTGATTCGAAAGAATTGCCGAATGGGTAAAGCAAGTAGGGTTACCTCTAGAAACTCCTCTTGAGTTCCCGTCGCCATGATGGAGCTGGTTGAAGTTTCTCGCCATTGAAGTCAACCGAGCGCAGATCTCAAATGGCGGCCGCGGGGTGTTGGCGGTGCCGACCTCAGATGAAAGGCGCTGACAGTCCAATTTCGAAATAAAATCCTTTTATCTCGAAATTGAGGGGGCATGTGTTAACACCCGCAATTTGGTCGAAATATGACAGTGGACCCGCAGACGGCAGAGAGAGGAATTCGGCAAGTGCATATGCGGTCGGCTAATTTCCATGTGTTCGGCAAATGGCCAAGCGGTCGGCAACGCTTTATTTGAAGGCGGAGAAAGGAAAAAGGAAGCTGATCGAAAAGGGAAGGAGTCGTGATGATCAAGGACTCCGATTATGGATAGAGTTAGCGTGTCTTTGTCTTTCCAATTTTGGTTAGATAGTTCGTAAGTGCTTAGGACTCATGTTTTGTCCAGGGTATAAATATAAACCCTCGACCATTGTAATAGGGGTTCACAACCAAATCAATACAACCGGCTACGCGCCACCCTTCGAGTCCTTTAGTCGTGTCGTCGAGTTCTTCGAGAGGGCCAATCGATCCGTCGACCTCCGTAAGTCCCGGAACCTTGTTATCATGTCTAGTATCGTGCGGCGGATTTAGATGTGATGCAAGTAGTCTCATCCGTTTTGCTTAGTATCGTGCGGCGGATTTAAGCTTAATGATGGGAAGTTTTTGCTTGTGCCTTGTATCGTGCGGCGGATTAAGACATGAGTAAAGATAGTTATCGGCTCTCTTAGATTTGGCAAGATCTAATAGATTCATTAAGTTATCACGTGTTGCATGCTTTATTTAATGATTAATTATTTGCAACACTCTTTTGCCCAATCTAGATTGATACTCTTTCGGCTTGTTGATCGTTCCTTTCATGCTTATTCAATACCGAGTAGATCAAGCTCATATAGCCGAATTAGATCGATCTAGATTGTTACATGTTGCGGGTTCATTCACGTTATATGTAGATAAGCCTTGACAGACCGGGTACCGTGCGGCGATGTGTCTTTGGGTTACTCTAGAGCTAGTCATCCGGTGGACTAGAGATCGGTTTAATCTGATAGGCTCCTCTATATGTTACTTGTTTGTTCCTTCTTCATGGACCCCGATTCGGCAATCTTGCCGATACGGTTATGCTTATACATGTAGCAAGTATCTATAGATCTCGTTAGATAATTATATGCTTTTAGCTCTTTATTGCTAGATTGTATCATGCGGTGGATTGATCTAGTAGCAAGGAGTGGTGTAAATTCATAGTGAGTGGTATCATGCGGTGGATTAGCTTGCTTGGGTTTATGCTCGACGGGTTTATGAAGGCTAGACGTGCGGCGTACTAGTTGGAGTAGCCTATGCATGTGTTGTTTAGTAGATTTATATTTATAAGTTACTTATTCTTAATTTTTAGTGCTTAAAGATGCTTTAAACATGAGATGTAGTTTGATATGCTTCAATGATTTAATCTTGTTCAAACATGTCTTTATTTACCGTATTCGGCTAGTTTGTTCTGTTTACATCGTTATGTTACTTTAGCCGAATGAACCGCATCCCGTTGCGCATAGCTTCCATAGCTATGTGTCGTCGTAAGTGGCTTCAGGGCCGTAAAGATGGAACTGTCTGGTCTCACCCAAAGACGTTCCAGCTTATGATCTTACCGTTTTATCCCTTGTCGATTTTCAGGTCAAATCGACTGGCACGCCACCGGATTCAGACGCCCGGGCACCCGATTGAAGCTAGGCTTTCCGGCTTGCTGTGTGTGAGACGCAGGGTGGTCACATTTTGCGTCAACACGTTTATTACCGCCCGAGAACCCGAATGGCTCTTAACCATGGCTCCACAGCTCTAGAACTGCCATATTTGCACACACGACTATGCTACCGCACAGCCAGTTCCTGCATGTCCTATAGCTCTCGACACTAGGTCAAGCACGACCGTATGCCATGGTTAAGGCGTTTTGACGCCCGGCCTCACCACCACAATATTTGTCATCACCCGAGAGCCCGAACGGCCCTTAACTATAGCTCCACGACTCCGAACATCCATAATTGCACACACGATCAGTGCCGCATAGCCGGATCCCGTGCATCCTACGGCTCTCGGCACCGGGTCAAGCACGCCCGTACGCCATGGTTAAGCCATTTTGATGCCTCTCACCTCTCCACCATAGAGTTTTTCATCACCCGAGAGCCCGAAGGGCCCTTAACCACGCTCCACGGCCGCAAACTGCCATATTTGCACACACGACCATGCTTTGCCGCACGGCCGGTTCCAACGCATCCTATGGCTCTCGGACCGAGTCAAGCATGCCCGTACGCCATAGTTAAGGCTTTTTGACACCTCCGGCCTCTCTACCATAGCGTTTCCCATCGCTCGAGAGCCTGAATGGCCCTTAACCTTGGCTCCACGGCTCCGAACGCCATATTTGCACACACGACCATGCTGCCGCACGGCCGGGCCTAACGCATCCTATGGCTCCCGGCACCGAGTCAAGCATGCCCGTACGCCATGGTTAAGGCATTTTGACACCTCTAGCCTCTCCACCACAGCATTTGTTGCCGCCTCGAGAACCCGAATGGCCCTTAACCATGGCTCCACAAACTCTAGAACCGCCATATTTGCACACACGAATATGCTACCGCACAGCCTGTTCGTGCGTGTCCTACAGCTCTTGACACTAGGTCAAGCATGACCGTATGCCATGGTTAAGGCGTTTTGATGCCTCCGGCCTCACCACCACAATGTTTGTCATCACCCGAGAGCCCGAACGGCCCTTAACTATAGCTCCACGACTCCGTAACATCCATAATTGCACACACGACCGTGCTGCCGCACGGTTGGATCCCCGTGCATTCTATGGCTCTCGACACCGGGTCAAGCATGCCTGTACGCCATGGTTAAGCCATTTTGATGCCTCTCACCTCTCCACCATAGAGTTTTCCATCACCTAAGAGCCTGAAGGGCCCTTAACTATGCCTCCACGGCTCCAAAACAGCCATATTTGCACACTCGACCAAGCCGCCGCACGGCCGGTTCCAACGCATTTTATGGCTCCCGGCTCCGAGTCAAGCTTGCCCGTACGCCATGGTTAAGGCATTTTGACACCTCTAGCCTCTCTACCATAGCGTTTTGCCGTCACTCGAGAGCCCGAACGGCACTTAACCTCGGCTCCATGGCTCCAGAACCGCCATATTTGCACACACGACTTTGCCGCCGCACGGCCGGTTCCTCGCGCATCCTACGGCTCCTCGCACCAAGTCAAGCATGCCCATGCACTATGGTTAAGGCGTTTTGACACCGCCGGCCTCTCGACCACAGCATTTGTTGCCGCCCAAGAACCCGAATGGCCCTTAACCATGGCTCCACCACTCTAGAACCGCCATATTTGCACACACGACTATGCTACCGCACAAATGGTTCCTACGTGTCCTACAAATGCTCTCGACACTAGGTCAAGCACGATCGTATGCCATGGTTAAGGCGTTTTGACACCTCCGGCCCCACCACCACAATGTTTGTCATCACCCGAGAGCCCGAACGGCCCTTAACTATAGCTCCATGACTCCGTAACATCCATAATTGCACACACGACCGTGCCGGCGCACGGCCGGATCCCGTGCATCCTACGGCTCTTGGCACCGGTTCAAGCACACCCGTACGCCATGGTTAAGCCATTTTGATGCCTCTCACCTCTCCACCATAGAGTTTTCCATCACCCGAAAGCCCGAAGGGCCCTTAACCATGGCTCCACGGCGCAAACCGCCACATTTGCACACACGACCATGCCGCCGCATGGCCGGTTCCAACGCGTCCTATGGCTCCCTAAGACCGAGTCACGCAAGCCCGTACGCCATGGTTAAGGCATTTTGACACCTCGGCCTCTCTACCATAGCGTTTGTCGTCGCTCAAGAGCCTGAACGGCCCTTAACCTCGGCTCCACGGCTCCAGAACTGCCATATTTGCACACACGACTTTGCAACCGCACGGCCGGTTCCTATGCGTCCTACGGCTCCTCGCACCAAGTTAAGCACGCCCATGCACCATGGTTAAGGCGTTTTAACACCTTTGGCCTCTCTACCACGCGTTTATTACCGCCCGAGAACCCGAATGGCCCTTAACCATGGCTCCACAAACCGTAGAACCGCCATATTTGCACACACGACTATGCTACCGCACGTACGTTCCTACATGTCCTATAGCTCTCGACACTAGGTCAAGCACGACCGTATGCCATGGTTAAGGCATTTTGACGCCTCCGGCCTCACCACCACAATATTTGTCATCACCCGAGAGCCCGAACGGCCCTTAACTATAGCTCCACGTCTCCGTAACATCCATAATTGCACACACGACCGTGCCGCCGCACGCCGGATCCCGTGCATCCTACGGCTCTCAGCACCAGGTCAAGCACGCCCGTACGCCATGGTTAAGCGATTTTGATGCCTCTCACCTCTCCACCATAGAGTTTTTCATCACCCGAGAGCCCGAAGGGCCCTTAACCATAGCTCCATGGCCGCAAACCGCCATATTTGCACACACGACCATGCCGCCGCACGGGCCGGTTCCAACGCATCCTATGGCTCTCGACCGAGTCAAGCATGCCCGTACGCCATGGTTAAGGCATTTTGACACATCTCGGCCTCTCTACCATAGCGTTTGCCATCGCTCGAGAGCCCGAACGGCCCTTAACCTTGGCTCCACGGCTCCGTAACCGCCATATTTGCACACACGACCATGTTGCCGCACGGCCAGTTCCAACGCATCCTATGGCTCCCGGCACCGAGTCAAGCATGCCCGTACGCCATGGTTAAGGCATTTTGACACTTCTAGCCTCTCCACCACAGCGTTTGTTGCCGCCGAGAACCCGAATGGCCCTTAACCATGGCTCCACAGCTCTAGAACCGCCATATTTGCACACACGAATATGCTACCGCACACCCGGTTCGTGCGTGTCCTACATGCTCTTGACACTAGGTCAAGCATGGCCGTATGCCATGGTTAAGGCATTTTGATGCCTCCGGCCTCACCACCACAATGTTTGTCATCACCGGAGAGCCCGAACGGCCCTTAACTACAGCTCCACGACTCCAGAACATCCATAATTGCACACACGACTCTCGCCGCACGGCCGGATCCCCGTGCATCCTATGGCTCTCGGCACCGGGTCAAGCACGCCCGTACGCCATGGTTAAGCCATTTTGATGCCTTTCACCTCTCCACCATAGAGTTTTCCATCACTTGAGAGCCCGAAGGGCCCTTAACCATGCCTCCACGGCTCCAAAACCGCCATATTTGCACACTCAACCATGCCGCCGCACGGCCGGTTCCAACGCATTTTATGGCTCCCGCCTTCCGAGTCAAGCATGCCCGTACGCCATGGTTAAGGCATTTTGACACCTCCGGCCTCTCTACCATAGCGTTTGCCGTCACTCGAGAGCCTGAACGGCACTTAACCTCGGCTCCACGGCTCCAAAACTGCCATATTTGCACACACGACTTTGCTGCCGCACGGCCGGTTCCTACGCATCCTACGGCTCCTCGCACCAAGTCAAGCACGCCCATGCACTATGGTTAAGGCATTTTGACACCGCTGGCCTCTCGACCACAGCATTTGTTGCCGCCCAAGAACCCGAATGGCCCTTAACAATGGCTCCACCGCTCTAGAACTGCCATATTTGCACACACGACTATGCTACCGCACAGCCGGTTCCTACGTGTCCTACAGCTCTCGACACTAGGTCAAGCACGACCGTATGCCATGGTTAAGGCATTTTGACACCTCTGGCCCCACCACCACAATGTTTGTCATCACCCGAGAGCCCGAACGGCCCTTAACTATAGCTCCACGTCTCCGTAACATCCATAATTGCACACACGACCGTGCCGCCGCACGCCGGATCCCGTGCATCCTACGGCTCTCGACCAGGTCAAGCACGCCCGTACGCCATGGTTAAGCGATTTTGATGCCTCTCACCTCTCCACCATAGAGTTTTTCATCACCCGAGAGCCCGAAGGGCCCTTAACCATAGCTCCATGGCTGCAAAACGCCATATTTGCACACACGACCATGCCGCCGCACGGCCGGTTCCAACGCATCCTATGGCTCTAAGACCGAGTCAAGCATGCCCGTACGCCATGGTTAAGGCATTTTGACACATCTGGCCTCTCTACCATAGCGTTTGCCATCGCTCGAGAGCCTGAACGGCCCTTAACCTTGGCTCCACGGCTCCAGAACTGCCATATTTGCACACACGACCATGTTGCCGCACGGTCGGGCCTAACGCATCCTATGGCTCCCGGCACCGAGTCAAGCATGCCCGTACGCCATGGTTAAGGCATTTTGACACTTCTAGCCTCTCCACCACAGCGTTTGTTGCCGCCGAGAACCCGAATGGCCCTTAACCATGGCTCCACAGCTCTAGAACCGCCATATTTGCACACACGAATATGCTACCGCACAGCCCGGTTCGTGCGTGTCCTACAGCCTCTTGACACTAGGTCAAGCATGGCCGTATGCCATGGTTAAGGCATTTTGATGCCTCCGGCCTCACCACCACAATGTTTGTCATCACCGGAGAGCCCGAACGGCCCTTAACTACAGCTCCACGACTCCAACATCCATAATTGCACACACGACTCGCCGCCGCACGGGCCGGATCCCCGTGCATCCTATGGCTCTCGGCACCGGGTCAAGCACGCCCGTACGCCATGGTTAAGCCATTTTGATGCCTTTCACTTCTCCACCATAGAGTTTTCCATCACTTGAGAGCCCGAAGGGCCCTTAACCATGCCTCCACGGCTCCAAACCGCCATATTTGCACACTCAACCATGCCGCCGCACGGTCGGTTCCAACGCATTTTATGGCTCCCGGCTCGAGTCAAGCATGCCCGTACGCCATGGTTAAGGCATTTTGACACCTCCGGCCTCTCTACCATAGCGTTTGCCGTCACTCGAGAGCCCGAACGGCACTTAACCTCGGCTCCACGGCTCCGAACCGCCATATTTGCACACACGACTTGCCGCCGCACGGCCGGTTCCTACGCATCCTACGGCTCCTCGCACCAAGTCAAGCACGCCCATGCACTATGGTTAAGGCATTTTGACACCGCCGGCCTCTCGACCACGCATTTGTTGCCGCCCAAGAACCCGAATGGCCCTTAACAATGGCTCCACCGCTCTAGAACTGCCATATTTGCACACACGACTATGCTACCGCACAGCCGGTTCCTACGTGTCCTACAGCTCTCGACACTAGGTCAAGCACGACCGTATGCCATGGTTAAGGCATTTTGACACCTCCGGCCCCACCACCACAATGTTTGTCATCACCCGAGAGCCCGAACGGCCCTTAACTATAGCTCCACGACCCGTAACATCCATAATTGCACACATGACTGTGCTGGCGCACGGCCGGATCCTGTGCATCCTACGGCTCTCAGCACCGGTTCAAGCACACCCGTACACCATGGTTAAGCCATTTTGATGCCTCTCACCTCTCCACCATAGAGTTTTCCATCACCCGAGAGCCTGAAGGGCCCTTAACCATGGCTCCACGGCAAGAAAACCGCACATTTGCACACACGACCATGCTACCGCATGGTCGGTTCCAACGCGTCCTATGGCTCCCTAAGACCGAGTCAAGCAAGCCCGTTGTTGACGGTCGTTAAGTGTCAATTTTTACCGTCAACTAGACATGAAAAAGGACCTAAACATAATTACCTTCTAGATATAGGGCTTACACTAATGGAATTCCACGAGTTTTGGTGAATGTCTCTGTTTCTACAAGGTGTCACCTGAAAATACCCAAGGAAGGCCCACATGTCGGTTTACATAGAGATAATCGGGAACCGATGAAAATTCTGTAATGGAAGGTTCAAGAAGGCTCTGGACCAAACGGGAGCCTGAACCGGCTCGGTGGAGAGTCGGCCGACTCCCCCCTAGAGTCGGCCGACTGGGGACTTCAACCAATCGGAGTCAGCCTCGCGGATCCCTGTTCCACCGCCTTTGAGGATGAATAATAATCGTCCGCTTAGGTCGGTTTGATCCGAGGGCTGTGGTGCATCTTAGAGGGCTATATAAGTGGGCCCCGCCCCCGGAGGAGGCAATCCCTTAAACCCTAATTCATTATCTCCCAAAGGATCGGAGTTGTAGAGGCGTCCCTTGAATGGATGACTTCTCTTCTCTAGAGAATTAGAGCTAGACATTCCAATGTAGTAGATTAGATCTAGATGAGAGTTAGGGAGAGTGGAGCTGCGCCTCCGATTCGGAGAAGTCTTCGAGATTTGGTATGTCTTTGTATCTACTCTTTGTAAGACTTACGCTGTAATATATTTATCTTCTCTATTTACTTTTATGCCTATCTTGTGATTGTTAGTATAGTAGTTATGCTTTAGTATGGGATCTTCGCTCGCATCGAGTGCTCTAGTTATCCTAGGTAATTAGAGTAGTAATTGATAGTGTAGACATGGTGTCTAGACTAGAGGTTACCTGAGATTGCACCCAATCCCACGGATTGTTGTGGTAGCCCCAGGATCGTGATAGTCCTGACGGCCGTCGTATTCCACCTCGTTCGGGTTGGTGTTTGTAGGACCGTAGTCGGAGCTTCCTACCCCCTTCTCATCCATGTCTGTGGCTAGTGTTTTGATGTCCCGAAGTGCTATTGTATGATTGCTATATCTATCCATCCCCTGTTATCATAGAACCAAAGTAATAGAGAAGTATATAGGAACCTTGATCTCTTCCGTTGTCCTCTCACTCGGCTAGCTACTCATTTATCATAGAATTCTCATATGTGCTTTATTATTTATATTACCTTTTATATATATATCAATTACCCCCGCTTTAGTCTAGTTGGTTTACTAAGTTAGTAGATACATGATGGTGAGTTATCGATTCTTTAACTCTTGCTTCCCGTGGTAAAATATAAATAACGATACCGGTTTACTCCGGTAAAATGCTACAATGGTATATTCTCGTGCGCTTGCGGAATCCTTCTTATTTTATGTGCACTTAATTTATACCAACAAGCATTTTTGGCACCGTTGCCGGAAGCAATCGGTGTTAAGTTTTTGATAATGATCTTGATGTCTCGCTAGTTTAGTGTATCACTAGCTTTAATAGGATTACCCCTTGTTCTATTGAGTGTGGAATAGACAGACAAAAGATGTCGTTTCGACTTTCCGACAAGCTTCCACAAGACATTGAAGAGCCCAGGGTCCCTCAACATTCAACATTCAACTGAACCCCGCCATCTCACAGGTTTTTGTATACATATATATTATTCTAACCATGTGCGATTGGAGAAAATGTCGTCGTCACAATAAGTGATGAACATAGATGCCGCAACACTACTCACAAATTTCATCCCGTGAGTCATGGTAAGTATGATCAAGAACGGTGAGATAGTCTTGCTCATGGACTTTAAAATTATGAGTAGTTATCTTTTAAATTCTTGCACCTCACTACATGTTTACTTTTAAGAATTCATGCATCCACTCCACTCTTTATGTTTGCTCATCCATTGCATGTTTAGTTTCTGCATTCATTCATACATTTTGCATCTAAAAAGAAAAAAAAATTCCTCACCATCATGCTCTTTCATCTCTCGTCTCGCATCCCTTTTATTATAAAAAGATAAAAATATTTCTTGTGATCCCGTTAGAAGACATTTGAGTTAAGGCGCTCTAGACAACCAAGGCTTAGAGGTTTTTATCACTAATGCTTAATCAGCCCACAAGCTTTGTTGTCTATTTGAGCTTCACAGAACATAAAGGATCAAGAAGAGCTAAACAGCGTAAGGACATCCAGGTCCCCCGTGTGCCGCCCGTGACACTTGAACACCGTCTCAAACAAAGAACTATCTACGACACTCTAGGAGGACTTGAACGTCTTCATTGCCCGTCGCAACATCGCTTTGACTATGTCAACATCTAGCTTGGGGAGGGCATCCCCCGTGTACCAAGCTAAGTGTTTCCAACTTATCTATCTATGCTTTGTTAGAGTTTGCTTTGTTAAAACAACTAAAACAAGAAAAGAAGATGCATAACTATAGAAACCCGTAAAGATTTCTTTTCTACTTTTGGAGAGTTCTTGTAGTCCGTCTTAAAAGTGATCCCTAGAATAAACTCTACATGGAGATGATGAATAGTTGCTCCGTAATTCCTTTCAAGTACCTAGTTTTCAACCTTGCACTCTCCCGAGTTTTGGACACAACCGTTTAGATTTGAGATTTGCTCAACTCGAAACTTGTGGGTAGCAAACACTTGATCTAAGTCTAGGTGGTTGACGGGTATGATATGGGAAGGTTTTGAGTCAGCCGTCCATCTTGCTCCTAGAGATGCTAGAGTTCGAGAATTTATCTTTGAAAATCTTAAATTTTTGCATGATGAGTTCCTTTATGACGAGAGTTCAAATTCCTACCACAGCCATATATTCATGCTTACTAGATTAGGAAGACACATCTATTTATATAGATCATAATGTAGGCATTGAGTGTAGTCTTTATAGGCATTGAGTGTGGTTATGCTCATGGACCCATAAGGAATTAGTCATGCGCTAAAGTCAATACTATGTGCTCTCCATCCATTGATCTATGCTACTTCGCCCCGAAGCATGCACCCATTTTATAAATACTACATTCATTCTCAGTGCTACTTCGTCCCTAGAAGTACCACCCATATATAGATCCATATCCACCACATATTGTGCTATCTCTACCCTAGAGATATGCATCTCGTGCCGCCCTACCCCGGGAGTACGCATTCCCCCATATATTGTGCAGTCTCTACCCCGGAGATACGCACTTATGCCGCTCCTACCCCGGGAGTACGCATCCATCCATCCATCCATCCATCCACATATACACACGCCACTCATTTCACTTCATCCAGAAAAGGTTCTACTCCTATCCTGGGAGTGAACATCTAGAAATAATCATCGCCATTCCATTTGCCTACATAAAAGCTCCAGTCATTATCATTTCAAGTTATACACTCCCCGTTGCTAAAGTTCGTTTTCGAGGATTGGTTGCTCTAAAAAAAGAGAGGGAGAAAAAAAGAAGAAAGAAAAAAAGAAAGAAAGAAAGAGTAGCCAAGTCCTTCCTTTCAAGAAGTTTCAAGGTTTCCGAATAAAGGGAGTCATGTTATCCCCAAAGGAGCAAGTGTAGAAGTAGATGTTCACCAAGTGATCACCCCTCATAATCATTTCCTTATCATCATCATCCTATCATCATCTTATCATCCATTTCCTCATTCACATGCACATATGACTTTATTATTATTTTAGTTCCTATTGGATCCATGTCTTAACCGTGCAATATATGCAAGTGAGTTTGAGTGTCTCTCCACCTATGAGCTCCACATAAGCCTATTAGAAAGTAGGGTGAGAGAGAGAAGGCACTTTCCATTATGCCTTAGTTCCATAAATACCATATATTTTGAGAGAAGAGAGAAGGCATACGCTACACACATGCCTTGGAGAGGATCCAAAAATACCACAAATGAGAGACCCGAAAGGTTCATACAAGGAACTCGAGTTTTATTTCAAAACTTCGCAAAAACTCCGGAATAATAGTTGATCAAAGAGCGAGAAACATGGCGCTTGACTTGACCGTTCTATCTTTCAACCGCTCAAGACCCAAGTGACGGTTACAAGCCCCATGGTGAAAGGTAATATGAGTAAGTTTTGAGTCGAATAGTTTATTCTAATTCGTAGGAGAGTTCTTGTTTGAACGCATGAGTACTTTTGAGGCATGAAAGCATTGTAGTAACTCCCGATCCACACCGAGTTTATCTTTGCTCGTGGACGAGCAAAAGTTAAGCTTGGGGGAGTTGTTGACGGTCGTTAAGTGTCAATTTTTACAAACAACTAGACATGAAAAAGGACCAAAACATAATTACCTTCTAGATATAGGGCTTACACTAATGGAATTCCATGAGTTTTGGTGAATGTCTCTTTTCTCAGGTGTGTCACCGAAAATACCCAAGGAAGGCCCACATGTCAGGTTTACATAGAGATAATCGGGAACCGGTGAAAATTCTATAATCTGGAAGGTTCAAGAAGGCTCTGGACCAAACGGGAGCCCGAACTGGCTCGGTGGAGAGTCGGCCGACTCCCCCCTAGAGTCGGTCGACTGGGGACTTCAACCAATTAGAGTCAGCCCCGCGGATCCCTGTTCCACCGCCTTTGAGGATGAATAATAATCGTCCGTTTAGGTCGGTTTGATCCGAGGGCTGTGGTGCATCTTAGAGGGCTATATAAGCGGCCCCCGGCCCCCGGAGGAGGCAATCCCTTAAACCCTAATTCATTATCTCCCAAAGGGATCGAGTTGTAGAGGCGTCCCTTGAATGGATGACTTCTCTTCTCTAGAGAATTAGAGCTAGACATTCCAATGTAGTAGATTAGATCTAGATGAGAGTTAGGGAGAGTGGAGCTGTGCTCCGGTCGAGAAGTCTCTAGAGATTTGGTATGTCTTTATATCTACTCTTTATAAGACTTATGCTTTAATATATTTATCTTCTCTGTTTACTTTTATGCCTATCTTGTGATTGTTAGTATAGTAGTTATGCTTTAGTATGGGATCTTTGCTCGCATCGAGTGCTCTAGTTATCCTAGGTAATTAGAGTAGTAATTGATAGTGTAGACATGGTGTCTAGACTAGAGGTTACCTGAGATTGCACCTAATCCCACGGATTGTTGTGGTAGCCCCAGATCGTGACAGCCCCGACGGCCATCGTATTCCACCTCGTTCGGGTTGGTGTTTGTAGGACCGTAGTTGGAGCTTCCTAGCCCCTTCTCATCCATGTCTCGTGGGCTAGTGTTCTCGATGTCCCGAAGTGCTATTGATTGCTATATCTATCCATCCCCTCGTTATCATAGAACCAAAGTAATAGAGAAGTATATAGGAACCTTGATCTCTTCCGTTGTCCTCTCACTCGGCTAGCTACTCATTTATCATAGAATTCTCATATGTGCTTTATTATTTATATTACCTTTTATATATATATCAATTACCCCCGCTTTAGTCTAGTTGGTTTACTAAGTTAGTAGATACATGATGGTGAGTTATCGATTCTTTAACCCTTGCTTCCCGTGGTAAAATATAAATAACGATACCCGGTTTACTCCCGGTAAAATGCTACAATGGTATATTCCGTGCGCTTTGCGGAATCCTTCTTATTTTATGTGCACTTAATTTATACCAACACCGTACGCCATGGTTAAGGCATTTTGACACCTCTGGCCTCTCTACCATAGCGTTTGTCATCGCTCGAGAGCCTGAACGGCCCTTAACCTCGGCTCCACGGCTCCAGAACTGCCATATTTGCACACATGACTTTGCTGCCGCACGGCCGGTTCCTATGCGTCCTACGGCTCCTCGCACCAAGTCAAGCACGCCCATGCACCATGGTTAAGGCGTTTTAACACCTTTGGCCTCTCCACCACAGCGTTTATTACTGCCCGAGAACCCGAATGGCCCTTAACCATGGCTCCACAGCTCTAGAACTGCCATATTTGCACACACGACTATGCTACCGCACAGCCAGTTCCTGCATGTCCTATACCTCTCGACACTAGGTCAAGCACGACCGTATGCCATGGTTAAGGCGTTTTGATTCCTCTGGCCTCACCACCACAATATTTGTCATCACCCGTGAGCCCGAACGGCCCTTAACTATAGCTCCACGACTCCAGAAAATCCATAATTGCACACACAACTGTGCTGGCGCACGGCCGGATCCTGTGCATCCTACGGCTCTCGGCACCGGTTCAAGCACACCTGGACGCCATGGTTAAGCCATTTTGATGCCTCTCACCTCTCCACCATAGAGTTTTGCATCACCCGAGATCCTGAAGGGCCCTTAACCACAGCTCCACGGCTGCAAAACTGCCATATTTGCACACACGACCATGCTGCCGCACGGTCGGTTCCAACGCATCCTATGGCTCTCGGTACTGAGTCAAGCATGCCTGTACGCCATGGTTAAGGCATTTTGACACCTCCGGCCTCTCTACCATAGCGTTTGCCATCGCCGAGAGCCCGAACGGCCCTTAACCTTGGCTCCACAGCCCCCGAACCGCCATATTTGCACACACGACCATGCCGCCGCACGGCCGGCTTCCAACGCATCCTATGGCTCCCGGCACCGAGTCAAGCATGCCCGTACGCCATGGTTAAGGCATTTTTACACCTCTAGCCTCTCCACCACAAAATGTTTGTTGCCGCCTCGAGAACCCGAATGGCCCTTAACCATGGCTCCACAAACCTGAACTCGCCATATTTGCACACACGAATATGCTACCGCACAAACCCAAGTTCGTGCGTGTCCTACATGCTTCTTGACACTAGGTCAAGCATGACCGTATGCCATGGTTAAGGCATTTTGATGCCTCCGGCCTCACCACCACAATGTTTTTCATCACCCGAGAGCCCGAACGGCCCTTAACTACAGCTCCACGACCGTAACATCCATAATTGCACACACGACCGTGCCGCCGCACGGCCGGATCCCGTGCATCCTATGGCTCTCAAGACCGGGTCAAGCACGCCCGTACGCCATGGTTAAGCCATTTTGATGCCTCTCACCTCTCCACCATAGAGTTTTCCATCACCCGAGAGCCCGAAGGGCCCATAACCATGCCTCCACGGCTCCAAAACCGCCATATTTGCACACTCGACCATGCCGCCGCACGGCCGGTTCCAACGCATTTTATGGCTCCCTCCGAGTCAAGCATGCCCGTACGCCATGGTTAAGGCATTTTGACACCTCTCGGCCTCTCTACCATAGCGTTTGCCATCACTCGAGAGCCCGAACGGCACTTAACCTCGGCTCCACGGCTCCAGAACCGCCATATTTGCACACACGACTTTGCCGCCGCACGGCCGGCTTCCGCGCATCCTACGGCTCCTCGCACCAAGTCAAGCACGCCCATGCACTATGGTTAAGGCGTTTTGACACCGCCGGCCTCTCGACCACAAAGCATTCGTTGCCACCCACGAACCCGAATGGCCCTTAACCATGGCTCCACCGCTCTAGAACCGCCATATTTGCACACACGACTATGCTACCGCACAGCCCGGTTCCTACGTGTCCTACAAACTTCTCTCGACACTAGGTCAAGCACGACCATATGCCATGGTTAAGGCATTTTGACACCTCCGGCCCCACCACCACAATGTTTGTCATCACCCGAGAGCCCGAACGGCCTTTAACTATAGCTCCACGACTCCGAACATCCATAATTGCACACACAACCGTGCCGGCGCACGGCCGATCCCGTGCATCCTACGGCTCTCGCACCGGTTCAAGCACACCGACGCCATGGTTAAGCCATTTTGATGCCTCTCACCTCTCCACCATAGAGTTTTCCATCACCCAAGAGCCCGAAGGGCCCTTAACCATGGCTCCACTACAAAACCGCCACATTTGCACACACGACCATGCTGCCACATGGTCGGTTCCAACGCGTCCCTATGGCTCCCGGCACCGAGTCAAGCAAGCCCGTACACCCGGCCTCTCTACCATAGCGTTTGTCGTCGCCGAGAGCCCGAACAGCCCTTAACCTCGCCTCCATGGCTCCGAACCGCCATATTTGCACACACGACTTTTTTGCCGCGCACGGCCGTTCCTATGCGTCCTACGGCTCCTCGCACCAAGTCAAGCACGCCCATGCACCATGGTTAAGGCATTTTAACACCTTTGGCCTCTCCACCACAACATTTATTACCGCCCGAGAACCCGAATGGCCCTTAACCATGGCTCCACAGCTCTAGAACTGCCATATTTGCACACACGACTATGCTACCGCATAGCGCTTCCGCATGTCCTATAGCTCTCGACACTAGGTCAAGCACGACCGTATGCCATGGTTAAGGCATTTTGACGCCCCTGGCCTCACCACCACAATATTTGTCATCACCCGAGAGCCCGAACGGCCCTTAACTATAGCTCCACGACTCCAGAACATCCATAATTGCACACACGACCGTGCCGCCGCACGCCCGGATCCCGTGCATCCTACGGCTCGGCACCGGGTCAAGCACGCCCGTACGCCATGGTTAAGCCATTTTGATGCCTCTCACCTCTCCACCATAGAGTTTTTCATCACCCGAGAGCCCGAAGGGCCCTTAACCACGCCTCCACGGCCGCAAACCGCCATATTTGCACACACGACCATGCCGCCGCACGGCCGGTTCCAACGCATCCTATGGCTCTCTGCAGACCGAGTCAAGCATGCCCGTACGCCATGGTTAAGGCATTTTGACACCTCCTCGGCCTCTCTACCATAGCGTTTGCCATCGCCGAGAGCCCGAACGGCCCTTAACCTTGGCTCCACGGCTCCGTAACCGCCATATTTGCACACACGACCATGCCGCGTCGCACGGCCGGGCCTCCAACGCATCCTATGGCTCCTGGCACTGAGTCAAGCATGCCCGTACGCCATGGTTAAGGCATTTTGACACCTCTAGCCTCTCCACCACAGCGTTTGTTGTCGCCTGAGAACCTGAATGGCCCTTAACCATGGCTCCACAGCTCTAGAACTGCCATATTTGCACACACGAATATGCTACCGCACAGCCGGTTTGTGCATGTCCTACAGCTCTTGACACTAGGTCAAGCATGACCGTATGCCATGGTTAAGGCATTTTGATGCCTGTGGCCTCACCACCACAATGTTTGTCATCACCCGAGAGCCTGAACGGCCCTTAACTACAGCTCCATGACTCCAGAACATCCATAATTGCACACACGACTGTGCTGCCGCACGGCCGGATCCCCGTGCATCCTATGGCTCTTGGCATCGGGTCAAGCACGCCCGTACGCCATGGTTAAGCCATTTTGATGCCTCTCACCTCTCCACCATAGAGTTTTCCATCACCTCGAGAGCCCGAAGGGCCCTTAACCATGCCTCCACAAACCCCAAAACTGCCATATTTGCACACTCGACCATGCCGCCGCACGGCCGGTTCCAACGCATTTTATGGCTCCCTGCACCGAGTCAAGCATGCCCGTACGCCATGGTTAAGGCATTTTGACACCTCCGGCCTCTCTACCATAGCGTTTGCCATCGCCGAGAGCCCGAACGGCCCTTAACCTTGGGTCCACGGCTCCGTAACCGCCATATTTGCACACACGACCATGTTGTCGCACGGCCGGGCCCAACGCATCCTATGGCTCCCGGCACCGAGTCAAGCATGCCCGTACGCCATGGTTAAGGCATTTTGACACCTCTAGCCTCTCCACCACAGCGTTTGTTGCTGCCTCGAGAACCCGAATGGCCCTTAACCATGGCTCCACAGCTCTAGAACCGCCATATTTGCACACACGAATATGCTACCGCACAAATTTTCGGTTCATGCATGTCCTACAGCTCTTCCGACACTAGGTCAAGCATGACCGTATGCCATGGTTAAGGCATTTTGATGCCTCGTGGCCTCACCACCACAATGTTTGTCATCACCCGAGAGCCCGAACGGCCCTTAACTACAGCTCTACGACTCGTAACATCCATAATTGCACACACGACCGTGCCGCCGCACGGCCGGATCCCCGTGCATCCTATGGCTCTGGCATCGGGTCAAGCACGCCCGTACGCCATGGTTAAGCCATTTTGATGCCTCTCACCTCTCCACCATAGAGTTTTCCATCACCTGAGAGCCTGAAGGGCCCTTAACCATGCCTCCACGGCTCCAAAACTGCCATATTTGCACACTCGACCATGCTGCCGCACGGTCGGTTCCAACGCATTTTATGGCTCCCGGCTCTGAGTCAAGCATGCCTGTATGCCATGGTTAAGGCATTTTGACACCTCTGGCCTCTCTACCATAGTGTTTGCCATCACTCGAGAGCCTGAACGGCACTTAACCTCGGCTCCATGGCTCCCGAACTACCATATTTGCACACAAGACTTTGCTGCCGCACGGCCGGTTCCTGTGCATCCTACGGCTCCTCGCACCAAGTCAAGCACGCCCATGCACTATGGTTAAGCCGTTTTGACACCACTGGCCTCTCGACCATAGCATTTGTTGCCGCCCAAGAACCCGAATGGCCCTTAACCATGGCTCCACCACTCTAGAACAGCCATATTTGCACACACGACTATGCTACCGCACAGCCGGTTCCTACGTGTCCTACAGCTCTTGACACTAGGTCAAGCACGACCGTATGCCATGGTTAAGGCGTTTTGACACCTCTGGCCCCACCACGACAATGTTTGTCATCACCCGAGAGCCCGAACGGCCCTTAACTATAGCTCCACGACTCCAGAACATCCATAATTGCACACACAACTATGCTGGCGCACGGCCGGATCCTGTGCATCCTACGGCTCTCGGCACCGGTTCAAGCACACCCGTACGCCATGGTTAAGCCATTTTGATGCCTCTCACCTCTCCACCATAGAGTTTTCCATCACCCAAGAGCCCGAAGGGCCCTTAACCATGGCTCCACGGCGCAAAAACCGCCACATTTGCACACACGACCATGCCGCCGCATGGTCGGTTCCAACGCGTCCTATGGCTCCTGGCACTGAGTCAAGCAAGCCCGTACGCCATGGTTAAGGCATTTTGACACCTCTGGCCTCTCTGCCATAGCGTTTGTCATCGCTCGAGAGCCTGAACGGCCCTTAACCTCGGCTCCACGGCTCCAGAACTGCCATATTTGCGCACACGACTTTGCTGCCGCACGGCCGGTTCCTATGTGTCCTACGGCTCCTCGCACCAAGTCAACCACGCCCATGCACCATGGTTAAGGCATTATAACACCTTTGGCCTCTCCACCACAGCGTTTATTACCACCCGAGAACCCGAATGGCCCTTAACCATGGCTCCATAGCTCTAGAACTGCCATATTTGCACACACGACTATGCTACCGCACAGCTCTAGAACTGCCATATTTGCACACACGACTATGCTACCGCACAGCCAGTTCCTGCATGTCCTATAGCTCTCGACACTAGGTCAAGCACGACCGTATGCCATGGTTAAGGCATTTTGACACCTCCCTCACCACCACAATATTTGTCATCACCCGAGAGCCCGAACGGCCCTTAACTATAGCTCCACGACTCTAGAACATCCATAATTGCACACACGATCGTGCCGCCGCACAAACCGGATCCCGTGCATCCTACGGCTCTCGCACCGGGTCAAGCACGCCCGTACGCCATGGTTAAGCCATTTTAATGCCTCTCACCTCTCCACCATAGAGTTTTTCATCACCCAAGAGCCCGAAGGGCCCTTAACCATAGCTCCACGGCTACGCAAAACCGCCATATTTGCACACACAACCATGCCGCCGCACGGCCGGTTCCAACGCATCCTATGGCTCTCGCACCGAGTCAAGCATGCCCGTACGCCATGGTTAAGGCATTTTGACACCTCCGGCCTCTCTACCATAGCGTTTGCCATCGCTCGAGAGCCCGAACGGCCCTTAACCTTGGCTCCACGGCTCCAGAACCGCCATATTTGCACACACGTTCATGCCGCCGCACGGCCGGTTCTAACGCATCCTATGGCTCCCGGCACCGAGTCAAGCATGCCCGTACGCCATGGTTAAGGCATTTTGACACCTCTAGCCTCTCCACCACAGCGTTTGTTGCCGCCTCGAGAACCCGAATGGCCCTTAACCATGGCTCCACAAACTCTAGAACCGCCATATTTGCACACACGAATATGCTACCGCACAGCCGGTTCGTGCGTGTCCCACCGGCTCTTGACACTAGGTCAAGCATGACCGTATGCCATGGTTAAGGCATTTTGATGCCTCTCCGGCCTCACCACCACAATGTTTGTCATCACCCGAGAGCCCGAACGGCCCTTAACTACAGCTCCACGACTCGCATCCATAATTGCACACACGACCGTGCTACCGCACGGCCGGATCCCGTGCATCCTATGGCGCTCTCGCACCGGGTCAAGCACGCCCGTACGCCATGGTTAAGCCATTTTGATGCCTCTCACCTCTCCACCATAGAGTTTTCCATCACCCGAGAGCCTGAAGGGCCCTTAACCATAGCTCCACGGCTGCAAAACTGCCATATTTGCACACACGACCATGCCGCCGCACGGCCGGTTCCAACGCATCCTATGGCTCCCGGCCGAGTCAAGCATGCCCGTACACCATGGTTAAGGCATTTTGACACCTCCGGCCTCTCTACCATAGCGTTTGCCGTCACTGAGAGCCTGAATGGCACTTAACCTCGGCTCCATGGCTCCCGAACCGCCATATTTGCACACACGACTTTGCCGCCGCACGGCGGGTTCCTGCATCCTACGGCTCCTCGCACCAAGTCAAGCACGCCCATGCACTATGGTTAAGGCGTTTTGACACCGCCGGCCTCTCGACCACAGCATTTGTTGCTACCCAAGAACCCGAATGGCCCTTAACCATGGCTCCACCGCTCTAGAACCGCCATATTTGCACACACGACTATGCTACCGCACGCCCGGGTTCCTACATGTCCTACATGCTCTCGACACTAGGTCAAGCACGACCGTATGCCATGGTTAAGGCGTTTTGACACCTCCGGGCCCCACCACCACAATGTTTGTCATCACCCGAGAGCGCGACGGCCCTTAACTATAGCTCGACGACTCCGAACATCCATAATTGCACACACGACCCGTGCCGGCGCACGGCCGGATCCCGTGCATCCTACGCTCTCGGCACCGGCTCAAGCACACCCGTACGCCATGGTTAAGCCATTTTGATGCCTCTCACCTCTCCACCATAGGGTTTTCCATCACTCGAGAGCCCGAAGGGCCCTTAACCATGGCTCCACGGCAAAGAAAACCGCCACATTTGCACACATGACCATGCCGCCGCATGGTCGGTTCCAACGCGTCCTATGGCTCCCGCACCGAGTCAAGCAAGCCCGTACGCCATGGTTAAGGCATTTTGACACCTTCCGGCCTCTCTACCATAGCGTTTGTCGTCGCTCGAGAGCCCGATTGGCCCTTAACCTCGGCTCCACGGCTCCTCCGTAACTACCATATTTGCACACACGACTTTCTTGCCGCCGCACGGCCGGTTCCTATGCGTCCTACGGCTCCTCGCACCAAGTCAAGCACGCCCATGCACCATGGTTAAGGCATTTTAACACCTTTGGCCTCTCCACCACAGCGTTTATTACCACCCGAGAACCCGAATGGCCCTTAACCATGGCTCCATGCTCTAGAACCGCCATATTTGCACACACGACTATGCTACCGCACGCCCGCCATATTTGCACACACGACTCTCGCATGTCCTATAGCTCGACACTAGGTCAAGCACGACCGTATGCCATGGTTAAGGCATTTTGACGCCTCGGCCTCACCACCACAATATTTGTCTTCACCCGAGAGCCCGAACGGCCCTTAACTATAGCTCCACGACCTGAACATCCATAATTGCACACACGACCGTGCCGCCGCACGCCGGATCCCGTGCATCCTACGGCTCTCGGCACCGGTCAAGCACGCCCGTACGCCATGGTTAAGCCATTTTGATGCCTCTCACCTCTCCACCATAGATTTTTCATCACCCGAGAGCCCGAAGGGCCCTTAACCATAGCTCCACGGGCCGCAAACTGCCATATTTGCACACACGACCATGCCGCCGCACGGCCGGTTCCAACGCATCCTATGGCTCTCAAGACCGAGTCAAGCATGCCCGTACGCATGGTTAAGGCATTTTGACACCTCCGGCCTCTCTACCATAGTGTTTGCCATTGCTCGAGAGCCCGAACGGCCCTTAACCTTGGCTCCACGGCTCGTAACCGCCATATTTGCACACACGACCATGCCGCCGCATGGCCGGTTCCAACGCATCCTATGGCTCCCGCACCGAGTCAAGCATGCCCGTACGCCATGGTTAAGGCATTTTGACACCTCTAGCCTCTCCACCATAGCGTTTGTTGCCACCGAGAACCCGAATGGCCCTTAACCATGGCTCCACAGCTCTAGAACCGCCATATTTGCACACACGAATATGCTACCGCACGCCCGGTTCATGCGTGTCCTACATGCTCTTGACACTAGGTCAAGCATGACCGTATGCCATGGTTAAGGCATTTTGATGCCTCCGGCCTCACCACCACAATGTTTGTCATCATCCGAGAGCCCGAACGGCCCTTAACTACAGCTCCACGACTCCGCAACATCCATAATTGCACACACGACCGTGCCGCCGCACGGCCGGATCCCGTGCATCCTATGGCTCTCGGACCGGTCAAGCACGACCGTACGCCATGGTTAAGCCATTTTGATGCCTCTCACCTCTCCACCATAGAGTTTTCCATCACCCGAGAGCCCGAAGGGCCCTTAACCATGCCTCCACGGCTCCAAAACCGCCATATTTGCACACTCGACCATGCCGCCGCACGGCGGTTCCAACGCATTTTATGGCTCCCGGCTAGAGTCAAGCATGCCCGTACGCCATGGTTAAGGCATTTTGACACCTCCGGCCTCTCTACCATAGCGTTTGCCGTCACTCGAGAGCCCGAACGGCACTTAACCTCGGCTCCACGGCTCCGAACCGCCATATTTGCACACACGACTTTGCCGCCGCACGGCGGTTCCTATGCATCCTACGGCTCCGCACCAAGTCAAGCACGCCCATGCACTATGGTTAAGGCGTTTTGACACCGCCGGCCTCTCGACCACGCATTTGTTGCCGCCCAAGAACCCGAATGGCCCTTAACCATGGCTCCACCGCTCTAGAACCGCCATATTTGCACACACGACTATGCTACCGCACAAAATGTTCCCTACGTGTCCTACAGCCTCTCGACACTAGGTCAAGCACGACCGTATGCCATGGTTAAGGCGTTTTGACACCTCCGGCCCCACCACACAATGTTTGTGATCACCCGAGAGCCCGAACGGCCCTTAACTATAGCTCCACGACTCCGTAACATCCATAATTGCACACACGACCGTGCCGGGCGCATGGCCGGATCCCCGTGCATCCTACGGCTCTCGGCACCGGTTCAAGCACACCCGTACACCATGGTTAAGCCATTTTGATGCCTCTCACCTCTCCACCATAGAGTTTTCCATCACCGGAGAGCCCGCGAAGGGCCCTTAACCATCTCCATGGCAAAAAACGCCACATTTGCACACACGACCATGCCGCCGCACGGTCGGTTCCAACGTGTCCTATGGCTCCCGCACCGAGTCAAGCAAGCCCATACGCCATGGTTAAGGCATTTTGACACCTCCGGCCTCTCTACCATAGCGTTTTGTCATCGCCAAGAGCCCGAACGGCCCTAACCTTGGCTCCACGGCTCCGTAACGCCATATTTGCACACACGACTTTGCCGCACGGCGGCCCTATGCGTCCTACGGCTCCTCGCACCAAGTCAAGCACGCCCATGCACAATGGTTAAGGTGTTTTAACACCTTTGGTCTCTCCACCACAGCGTTTATTACCGCCCGAGAACCCGAATGGCCCTTAACTATGGCTCCACAGCTCTAGAACTGCCATATTTGCACACACGACTGTGCTGCCGCACAAACCTGGTTCCTCCGCATGTCCTATAGCTCGACACTAGGTCAAGCACGACCGTATGCCATGGTTAAGGCGTTTTGATGCCTCCGGCCTCACCACCACAATATTTGTCTTCACCCGAGAGCCCGAACGGCCCTTAACTATAGCTCCACGACTCCGCATCCATAATTGCACACACGACGTGCCGCCGCACGGATCCCGTGCATCCTACGGCTCTCGACCGGGTCAAGCACGCCCGTACGCCATGGTTAAGCCATTTTGATGCCTCTCACCTCTCCACCATAGATTTTTTCATCACCCGAGAGCCTGAAGGGCCCTTAACCATAGCTCCACGGCCGCAAAACTGCCATATTTGCACACACGACCATGCCGCCGCACGGCCGGTTCCAACGCATCCTATGGCTCTCAAGACGAGTCAAGCATGCCCGTACGCATGGTTAAGGCATTTTGACACCTCTGGCCTCTCTACCATAGTGTTTGCCATTGCTCGAGAGCCTGAACGGCCCTTAACCTTGGCTCCACGGCTCCAGAACTGCCATATTTGCACACATGACCATGCCGCCGCACGGCCGGGCCCAACGCATCCTATGGCTCCCGGCACCGAGTCAAGCATGCCCGCACGCCATGGTTAAGGCATTTTGACACCTCTAGCCTCTCCACCATAGCGTTTGTTGCCACCGAGAACTTGAATGGCCCTTAACCATGGCTCCACAGCCTCTAGAACTGCCATATTTGCACACACGAATATGCTACCGCACAAATGGTTCATGCGTGTCCTACATGCATGACACTAGGTCAAGCATGACCGTATGCCATGGTTAAGGCATTTTGATGCCTCCGGCCTCACCACCACAATGTTTGTCATCATCCGAGAGCCCGAACGGCCCTTAACTACAGCTCCACGACCTGCATCCATAATTGCACACACGACGTGCTTTGCCGCACCTCGGCCAGATCCCCGTGCATCCTATGGCTCTCGACCGGTCAAGCACGACCGTACGCCATGGTTAAGCCATTTTGATGCCTCTCACCTCTCCACCATAGAGTTTTCCATCACCCGAGAGCCTGAAGGGCCCTTAACCATGCCTCCACGGCTCCAAAACCGCCATATTTGCACACTCGACCATGC
>JAENPR010002432.1:0-57093 GCA_018135685.1 Themeda triandra | reverse complement strand
TGGTTAAGGGCCCTTCAGGCTCTCGGGTGATGAAAAACTCTATGGTAGAGAGGCCAGAGGTGTCAAAATGCCTTAACCATGGCGTACGGGCATGCTTGACTCAGTGCCGAGAGCCATAGGATGCGTTGGAACCGACCGTGCGGCAGCATGGTCGTGTGTGCAATTATGGATGTTCTGCAGTCGTGGAGCTATAGTTAAGGGCCGTTCGGGCTCTCGGGTGATGACAAATATTGTGGTGGTGAGGCCAGAGGCGTCAAAATGCCTTAACCATGGCATACGGTCGTGCTTGACCTAGTGTCGAGAGCTATAGGACATGCAGAACTAGGGCGTGCGGTAGCATAGTCGTGTGTGCAAATATGGCAGTTCTAGAGCTGTGGAGCCATGGTTAAGGGCCATTCGGGTTCTCGGGCGGTAATAAACACTGTGGTGGAGAGGCCAAAGGTGTTAAAACACCTTAACCATGGTGCATGGGCGTGCTTGACTTGGTGCGAGGAGCCGTAGGACGCATAGGAACCGGCCGTGCGGCAGCAAAGTCGTGTGTGCAAATATGGCAGTTCTGGAGCCGTGGAGCCGAGGTTAAGGGCCGTTCAGGCTCTCGAGCGATGACAAACGCTATGGTAGAGAGGCTAGAGGTGTCAAAATGCCTTAACCATGGTGTACGGGCTTGCTTGACTCGGTCGGGAGCCATAGGACGCGCAGAACCGACCATGCGGCGGCATGGTCGTGTGTGCAAATGTGGCGGTTTTCGTCCCGTGGAGCCATGGTTAAGGGCCCTTCGGGCTCTCGGGTGATGGAAAACTCTATGGTGGAGAGGTGAGAGGCATCAAAATGGCTTAACCATGGCGTACGGGTGTGCTTGAACCGGTGCCGAGAGCCGTAGGATGCACGATTCGGCCGTGCGCCGGCACGATTAGTCGTGTGTGCAATTATGGATGTTCGGAGTCGTGGAGCTATAGTTAAGGGCCGTTCGGGCTCTCGGGTGATGACAAACATTGTGGTGGTGGGGCCAGAGGTGTCAAAACGCCTTAACCATGGCATACGGTCGTGCTTGACCTAGTGTCGAGAGCCGTAGGACACGTAGGAACCGGCTGTGCGGTAGCATAGTAGTGTGTGCAAATATGGCAGTTCTAGAGCGGTGGAGCCATGGTTAAGGCATTTCGACACCTCTGGCCTCTCTACCATAGCGTTTGCCATCGCTCGAGAGCCTGAACGGCCCTTAACCTTGGCTCCACGGCTCCAGAACTGCCATATTTGCACACACGACCATGCTGCCGCACGGTCAGTTCCAACGCATCCTATGGCTCTCGCAAGACCGAGTCAAGCATGCTCGTACGCCATGGTTAAGGCATTTTGACACCTCTAGCCTCTCCACCACAGGTGTTTGTTGCCGCCTCGAGAACCCGAATGGCCCTTAACCATGGCTCCACAGTCTAGAACCGCCATATTTGCACACACGAATATGCTACCGCACAGCCGGTTCGTGCGTGTCCTACAGCTCTTGACACTAGGTCAAGCATGACCGTATGCCATGGTTAAGGCGTTTTGATGCCTCTGGCCTCACCACCACAGTGTTTGTCATCACCCGAGAGCCTGAACGGACCTTAACTACAGCTCCGCGACTCCAGAACATCCATAATTGCACACACGACTGTGCTGCCGCACGGTCGGATCCTGTGCATCCTATGGCTCTCGGCACCGGGTCAAGCACGCCTGTACGCCATGGTTAAGCCATTTTGATGCCTCTCACCTCTCCACCATAGAGTTTTCCATCACCTGAGAGCCTGAAGGGCCGTTAAACATGCCTCAATGGCTCCAAAACAGCCATATTAGCACACTCAACCATGCTGCCGCACGGTCGGTTCCAACGCATTTTATGGCTCCCGGCTCTGAGTCAAGCATGCCTGTACACCATGGTTAAGGCATTTTGACACCTCTGGCCTCTCTACCATAGCGTTTGCCATCACTCGAGAGCCTGAACGGCACTTAACCTTGGCTCCACGGCTCCGTAACCGCCATATTTGCACACACGACCATGCCGCCGCACGGCCGGTTCCTCGCATCTTACGGCTCCTCGCACCAAGTCAAGCACGCCCATGCACTATGGTTAAGGCATTTTGACACCGCTGGCCCTCGACCACAGCATTTGTTGCCACCCAAGAACCCGAATGGCCCTTAACCATGGCTCCACCGCTCTAGAACTGCCATATTTGCACACACGACTATGCTACCGCACGCCCGGTTCCTACGTGTCCTACAGCTCTCGACACTAGGTCAAGCACGACCGTATGCCATGGTTAAGGCGTTTTGACACCTCCGGCCCCACCACCACAATGTTTGTCATCACTCGAGAGCCCGAACGGCCCTTAACTATAGCTCCACGACTCCGTAACATCCATAATTGCACACACGACCGTGCCGGCGCACGGCCGGATCCCGTGCATCCTACGGCTCTCGGCACCGGGTCAAGCACACCCGTACGCCATGGTTAAGCCATTTTGATGCCTCTCACCTCTCCACCATAGAGTTTTCCATCACCCGAGAGCCCGAAGGGCCCTTAACCATGGCTCCACTGCTCCAAAAACCGCCACATTTGCACACACGACCATGCCGCCGCATGGTCGGTTCCAACGCGTCCTATGGCTCCCGCACCGAGTCAAGCAAGCCCGTACGCCATGGTTAAGGCATTTTGACACCTCCGGCCTCTCTACCATAGCGTTTGTCGTTGCTCGAGAGCCCGAACGGCCTTAACCTCGGCTCCCACGGCTCCGTAACCGCCATATTTGCACACACGACTTTGCTGCCGCACGGCCGGTTCCTATGCGTCCTACGGCTCCTCGCACCAAGTCAAGCACGCCCATGCACCATGGTTAAGGTGTTTTAACACCTTTGGCCTCTCCACCACAGCGTTTATTACCGCCCAACCTGAATGGCCCTTAACCATGGCTCCACAGCTCTAGAACTGCCATATTTGCACACACGACTATGCTACCGCACAGCCAGTTCCTGCATGTCCTATGGCTCTCGATACTAGGTCAAGCACGACCGTATGCCATGGTTAAGGCGTTTTGACGCCTCTGGCCTCACTACCACAATATTTGTCATCACCCGAGAGCCCGAACGGCCCTTAACTATAGCTCCACGACCTGCATCCATAATTGCACACACGACCGTGCCGCGCACGCCCGGATCCCGTGCATCCTACGTCTCTCTAAGCACCGGGTCAAGCACGCCCGTACGCCATGGTTAAGCCATTTTGATGCCTCTCACCTCTCCACCATAGAGTTTTTCATCACCCGAGAGCCCGAAGGGCCCTTAACCACGCTCCACGGCCGCAAAACCGCCATATTTGCACACACGACCATGCCGCGGCACGGCCGGTTCCAACGCATCCTATGGCTCTCGACCGAGTCAAGCATGCCCGTACGCCATGGTTAAGGCATTTTGACACCTCCGGCCTCTCTACCATAGCGTTTGCCATCGCCGAGAGCCTAAACGGCCCTTAACCTTGGCTCCACGGCTCCGTAACCGCCATATTTGCACCCACGACCATGCCGCCGCACGGCCGGGCCCAACGCATCCTATGGCTCCCGGCACCGAGTCAAGCATGCCCGTACGCCATGGTTAAGGCATTTTGACACCTCTAGCCTCTCCACCACAGCGTTTGTTGCCACCGAGAACCTAAATGGCCCTTAACCATGGCTCCACAAACTCTAGAACCGCCATATTTGCACACACGAATATGCTACCGCACAAACCGGTTCGTGCGTGTCCTACAGCTCTTGACACTAGGTCAAGCATGACCGTATGCCATGGTTAAGGCGTTTTGATGCCTCCGGCCTCACCACCACAATGTTTGTCATCACCCGAGAGCCCGAACGGCCCTTAACTACAGCTCCACGACTCCGCAACATCCATAATTGCACACACGACCGTGCCGCGCACGGCCGGATCCCGTGCATCCTATGGCTCTCGGCGCCGGGTCAAGCACGCCCGTACACCATGGTTAAGCCATTTTGATGCCTCTCACCTCTCCACCATAGAGTTTTCCATCACCCGAGAGCCCGAAGGGCCCTTAACCATGCCTCCACGGCTCCAAAACCGCCATATTTGCACACTCGACCATGCCGCCGCACGGCCGGTTCCAACGCATTTTATGGCTCCCGCCCGAGTCAAGCATGCCCGTACGCCATGGTTAAGGCATTTTGACACCTCTCCGGCCTCTCTACCATAGCGTTTGCCATCACTCGAGAGCCCGAACGGCACTTAACCTCGGCTCCACGGCTCCGTAACCGCCATATTTGCACACACGACTTTGCGGCCGCACGGCCGGTTCCTGCGCATCCTACGGCTCCTCGCACCAAGTCAAGCACGCCCATGCACTATGGTTAAGGTGTTTTGACACCGCTGGCCTCCCGACCATAGCATTTGTTGCCGCCCAAGAACCCGAATGGCCCTTAACCATGGCTCCACCGCTCTAGAACTGCCATATTTGCACACACGACTATGCTACCGCACAGCCGGTTCCTACGTGTCCTACAGCTCTCGACACTAGGTCAAGCACGACCGTATGCCATGGTTAAGGCGTTTTGACACCTCTGGCCCCACCACCACAATGTTTGTCATCACCCGAGAGCCCGAACGGCCCTTAACTATAGCTCCACGACTCCGAACATCCATAATTGCACACACGACCGTGCCGGCGCACGGCCGGATCCCGTGCATCCTATGGCTCTCGACCGGTTCAAGCACACCCGTACGCCATGGTTAAGCCATTTTGATGCCTCTCACCTCTCCACCATAGAGTTTTCCATCACCCGAGAGCCCGAAGGGCCCTTAACCATGGCTCCACGGCGGTAAAACCGCCACATTTGCACACACGACCATGCCGCCGCATGGTCGGTTCCAACGCATCCTATGGCTCCCAAAGACCGAGTCAAGCAAGCCCGTATGCCATGGTTAAGGCATTTTGACACCTCCGGCCTCTCTACCGTAGCGTTTGTCATCGCCGAGAGCCCGAACGGCCCTTAACCTCGGCTCCACGGCTCCGTAACCGCCATATTTGCACACACGACTTGCCGCCGCACGGCCGGTTCCTATGCGTCCTACGGCTCCTCGCACCAAGTCAAGCACGCCCATGCACCATAGTTAAGGCGTTTTAACACCTTTGGCCTCTCCACCACAGTGTTTATTACCGCCCAACCTGAATGGCCCTTAACCATGGCTCCACAGCTCTAGAACTGCCATATTTGCACACACGACTATGCTACCACACGCCCGGCCTCGCATGTCCTATAGCTCTCGACACTAGGTCAAGCACGACCGTATGCCATGGTTAAGGCGTTTTGACGCCTCGGCCTCACTACCACAATATTTGTCATCACCCGAGAGCCCGAACGGCCCTTAACTATAGCTCCACGACTCCGTAACATCCATAATTGCACACACGACCGTGCCGCCGCACGCCCGGATCCCCGTGCATCCTACGGCTCTCGGCACCGGGTCAAGCACGCTCGTACGCCATGGTTAAGCCATTTTGATGCCTCTCACCTCTCCACCATAGAGTTTTTCATCACCCGGAGCCCGAAGGGCCCTTAACCATAGCTCCACTACCGCAAAACCGCCATATTTGCACACACGACCATGCCGCCGCACGGTCGGTTCCAACGCATCCTATGGCTCTCGACCGAGTCAAGCATGCCCGTACGCCATGGTTAAGGCATTTTGACACCTCCGGCCTCTCTACCATAGCGTTTGCCATCGCTCAAGAGCCCGAACGGCCCTTAACCTTGGCTCCACGGCTCCGAACCGCCATATTTGCACACACAACCATGCCGCCGCACGGTCACTTCCAACGCATCCTATGGCTCCCGCACCGAGTCAAGCATGCCCGTACGCCATGGTTAAGGCATTTTGACACCTCTAGCCTCTCCACCACAAAGTGTTTGTTGCCGCCGAGAACTCGAATGGCCCTTAACCATGGCTCCACAGCTCTAGAACTGCCATATTTGCACACACGAATATGCTACCGCACAGCCGGTTCGTGCGTGTCCTACAGCTCTTGACACCGGGTCAAGCATGACCGTATGCCATGGTTAAGGCGTTTTGATGCCTCTGGCCTCACCACCACAATGTTTGTCATCACCCTAGAGCCCGAACGGCCCTTAACTACAGCTCCACGACTTCGTAACATCCATAATTGCACACACGACCGTGCCGCCGCACGGCCGGATCCCGTGCATCCTATGGCTCTCGGACCGGGTCAAGCACGCCCGTACGCCATGGTTAAGCCATTTTGATGCCTCTCACCTCTCCACCATAGAGTTTTCCATCACCCGAGAGCCCGAAGGGCCCTTAACCATGCCTCCACGGCTCCAAAACCGCCATATTTGCACACTCGACCATGCCGCCGCACGGCCGGTTCCAACGCATTTTATGGCTCCCGCCCGAGTCAAGCATGCTTGTACGCCATGGTTAAGGCATTTTGACACCTCTAGCCTCTCTACCATAGCGTTTCCCGTCACTCGAGAGCCTGAACGGCACTTAACCTTGGCTCCACGGCTCCAGAACTGCCATATTTGCACACACGACTTTGCTGCCGCACGGCCGGTTCCTGCGCATCCTACGGCTCCTCGCACCAAGTCAAGCACCCATGCACTATGGTTAAGGCATTTTGACACCACTGGCCTCTTGACCATAGCATTTGTTGCCGCCCATGAACCCGAATGGCCCTTAACCATGGCTCCACCGCTCTAGAACTGCCATATTTGCACACACGACTATGCTATCGCACAGCCGGTTCCTACGTGTCCTACAGCTCTCGACACTAGGTCAAGCACGACCGTATGCCATGGTTAAGGCGTTTTGACACCTCTGGCCCCACCACCACAATGTTTGTCATCACCCGAGAGCCCGAACGGCCCTTAACTATAGCTCCATGACTCCCGAACATCCATAATTGCACACACGACGTGCCGGCGCACGGCCGGATCCCTGTGTATCCTACGGCTCTCGCACCGGTTCAAGCACACCCGTACGCCATGGTTAAGCCATTTTGATGCCTCTCACCTCTCCACCATAGAGTTTTCCATCACCCGAGAGCCTGAAGGGCCCTTAACCATGGCTCCACGGCAGTAAAACTGCCACATTTGCACACACGACCATGCTGCCGCATGGTCGGTTCCAACGCGTCCTGTGGCTCCCGGCACTGAGTCAAGCAAGCCCGTATGCCATGGTTAAGGCATTTTGACACCTCTGGCCTCTCTACCATAGCGTTTGTCGTTGCTCGAGAGCCTGAACGGCCCTTAACCTCAGCTCCACGGCTCCAAAACTGCCATATTTGCACACACGACTTTGCTACCGCACGGCCGGTTCCTATGCGTCATACGGCTCCTCGCACCAAGTCAAGCACGCCCATGCACCATGGTTAAGGCGTTTTAACACCTTTGGCCTCTCCACCACAGTGTTTATTACCGCCCGAGAACCCGAATGGCCCTTAACCATGGCTCCACAAACTCTAGAACCGCCATATTTGCACACACGACTATGCTACCGCACGCCCCGCCTCCTCGCATGTCCTATAGCTCTCGACACTAGGTCAAGCACGACCGTATGCCATGGTTAAGGCATTTTGATGCCTCTGGCCTCACCACCACAATATTTGTCATCACTCGAGAGCCCGAACGGCCCTTAACTATAGCTCCACGACTCCAAAACATCCATAATTGCACACACGACTGTGCTGCCGCACAGCCGGATCCTGTGCATCCTGCGGCTCATGGCACCAGGTCAAGCACGCCCGTACGCCATGGTTAAGCCATTTTGATGCCTCTCACCTCTCCACCATAGAGTTTTTCATCACCCGAGAGCCTGGGGGGCCCTTAACCACAGCTCCACGGCTGCAAAACTGCCATATTTGCACACACGACCATGCTGCCGCACGGTCGGTTCCAACGCATCCTATGGCTCTCGGCACTGAGTCAAGCATGCCCGTACGACATGGTTAAGGCATTTTGACACCTCTGGCCTCTCTACCATAGCATTTGCCATCGCTCGAGAGCCTGAACGGCCCTTAACCTTGGCTCCACGGCTCCAGAACTGCCATATTTGCACACACGACCATGCCACCGCACGGTCACTTCCAACACATCCTATGGCTCCTGGCACTGAGTCAAGCATGCCTGTACACCATGGTTAAGGCATTTTGACACCTCTAGTCTCTCCACCACAGCGTTTGTTGCCGCCTGAGAACCTGAATGGCCCTTAACCATGGCTCCACAGCTCTAGAACTGCCATATTTGCACACACGAATATGCTACCGCACAGCCGGTTCGTGCATGTCCTACAGCTCTTGACACTAGGTCAAGCATGACCGTATGCCATGGTTAAGGCATTTTGATTCCTCTGGCCTCACCACCACAATGTTTGTCATCACCCGAGAGCCCGAACGGCCCTTAACTACAGCTCCACGACCTCGCATCCATAATTGCACACACGACTGTGCTGCCGCACGGTCAGATCCTGTGCATCCTATGGCTCTCGGCACCGGGTCAAGCACGCCTGTACGGCATGGTCAAGCCATTTTGATGCCTCTTACCTCTCCACCATAGAGTTTTCCATCACCTAAGAGCCTGAAGGGCCCTTAACCATGCCTTCACGGCTCCAAAACTGCCATATTTGCACACTCGACCATGCTGCCGCACGGTCGGTTCCAATGCATTTTATGGCTCCCGGCTCTGAGTCAAGCATGCCTGTACGCCATGGTTAAGGCATTTTGACACCTCTGGCCTCTCTACCATAGCGTTTGCCATCACTCGAGAGCCTGAACGGCACTTAACCTCGGCTCCACGCCTTCAGAACTGCCATATTTGCACACACGACTTTGCTGCCGCACGGCCGGTTCCTGCGCATCCTACGGCTCCTCGCACCAAGTCAAGCACGCCCATGCACTATGGTTAAGGCGTTTTGACACCGCTGGCCTCTCGACCATAGCATTTGTTGCCGCCCAAGAACCCGAATGGCCCTTAACCATGGCTCCACCACTCTACAACTGCCATATTTGCACACACGACTATGCTACCGCACAGCCGGTTCCTACGTGTCCTACAACTCTCGACACTAGGTCAAGCACGACCGTATGCCATGGTTAAGGCATTTTGACACCTCTGGCCCCACCGCCACAATGTTTGTCATCACCCAAGAGCCCGAACGGCCCTTAACTATAGCTCCACGACTCCAGAACATCCATAATTCCACACACGACGTGCCGGCGCACGGCCGGATCCCGTGCATCCTACGGCTCTGCACCGGTTCAAGGACACCCGTACACCATGGTTAAGCCATTTTGATGCCTCTCACCTCTCCACCATAGAGTTTTCCATCACCCGAGAGCCCGAAGGGCCCTTAACCATGGCTCCACGGTAGTAAAACCGCCACATTTGCACACACGACCATGCCGCCGCATGGTCGGTTCCAACGCGTCCTATGGCTCCCGCACCGAGTCAAGCAAGCCCGTACGCCATGGTTAAGGCATTTTGACACCTCTCGGCCTCTCTACCATAGCGTTTGTCATCGCTCGAGAGCCCGAACGGCCCTTAACCTCGGCTCCACGGCTCCGTAACCGCCATATTTGCACACACTACTTTGCCGCCGCACGGCCGGTTCCTATGCGTCCTACGGCTCCTCGCACCAAGTCAAGCACGCCCATGCACCATGGTTAAGGTGTTTTAACACCTTTGGCCTCTCCACCACAGCGTTTATTACCGCCCGAGAACCCGAATGGCCCTTAACCATGGCTCCACAGCTCTAGAACTGCCATATTTGCACACACGACTATGCTACCGCACGCCCCGCCTCGCATGTCCTATAGCTCTCGACACTAGGTCAAGCACGATCGTATGCCATGGTTAAGGCGTTTTGACACCTCTGGCCTCACCAGCACAATATTTGTCATCACCCGAGAGCCCGAACAGCCCTTAACTATAGCTCCACGACTCCAGAACATCCATAATTGCACACACGATCGTTCGCCGCACGGCGGATCCCGTGCATCCTACGGCTCTCGGCACGGGTCAAGCACGCCCGTACGCCATGGTTAAGCCATTTTGATGCCTCTTACCTCTCCACCATAGAGTTTTTCATCACCCGAGAGCCCGAAGGGGCCTTAACCACGCCTCCACGGCCGCAAAACCGCCATATTTGCACACACGACCATGCCGCCGCATGGTCGGTTCCAACGCATCCTATGGCTCTCGGCCGAGTCAAGCATGCCCGTACGCCATGGTTAAGGCATTTTGACACCTCCGGCCTCTCTACCATAGCGTTTGCCATCGCTCGAGAGCCCGAACGGCCCCTAACCTTGGCTCCACGGCTCCGTAACCGCCATATTTGCACACACGACCATGCCGCCGCATGGTCGGTTCCAACGCATCCTATGGCTCCCGGCACTGAGTCTAGCATGCCCGTACACCATGGTTAAGGCATTTTGACATCTCTAGCCTCTCAACCACAGCGTTTGTTGCCGCCCGAGAACCCGAATGGCCCTTAACCATGGCTCCACAAACTCTAGAACGCCATATTTGCACACACGAATATGCTACCGCACAGCCGGTTCGTGCGTGTCCTACAGCTCTTGACACTAGGTCAAGCATGACCGTATGCCATGGTTAAGGCGTTTTGATGACTCTGGCCTCACCATCACAATGTTTGTCATCACCCGAGAGCCTGAACGGCCCTTAACTACAGCTCCACGACTCCAGAACATCCATAAGAGCCTGAAGGGCCCTTAACCATGGCTCCACGGCAGTAAAACTGCCACATTTGCACACACGACCATGCTGCCGCATGGTCGGTTCCAACGCGTCCTATGGCTCCCGGCACTGAGTCAAGCAAGCCCGTACGCCATGGTTAAGGCATTTTGACACCTCTGGCCTCTCTACCATAGCATTTGTCATCGCCGAGAGCCCGAACGGCCCTTAACCTCGGCACCACGCTCCCGTAACCGCCATATTTGCACACACGACTTTGCTGCCGCACGGCCGTTTCCTATGCGTCCTACGGCTCCTCGCACCAAGTCAAGCATGCCCATGCACCATGGTTAAGGCGTTTTAACACCTTTGGCTTCTCCACCACAGCGTTTATTACCGCCCGAGAACCCGAATGGCCCTTAACCATGGCTCCACAGCTCTAGAACTGCCATATTTGCACACACGACTATGCTACCGCACAGCCAGTTCCTGCATGTCCTATAGCTCTCGACACTAGGTCAAGCACGACCGTATGCCATGGTTAAGGCGTTTTGACACCTCTGGCCTCACCACCTGTTAACACCAGAATTTGGTCAGGAATATGACAGATGGACCCGCAGGCGGCAGAGAGAGAGATTCGGCAAATGCATATGCGGTCGGCTGATTTCCGTTTGTTCGGCAAGTGGTCAAGCGGTCGGCAACCGTTTCGTTTGAAGGCTGAAAGAAGGAAAGATGAAGCTGGCCGGAAAGGGAAGGAGTCGTGATAGTCAAGGACTCCGATTATGGATAGAGCTAGCGTGTCTTTGTCTTTCCAATTTTGTTTAGATAGCTCGTAAGTGCTTAGGATTCGTGTTCTGTCCAGGGTATAAATATAAACCCTCGACCATTGTAATAAGGGTTCACAACCAAATCAATACAACCGGCTACGCGCCACCTTTCGAGTCCTTTAGTCGTGTCGTCGAGTTCTTCGAGAGGGCCAATCGATCCGTCGACCTCCGTAAGTCCCGGCAACCTTGTTATCATGTCTAGTATCGTGCGGCGGATTTAGATGTGATGCAAGTAGTCTCATCCGTTTTGCTTAGTATCGTGCGGCGGATTTAAGCTTAATGATGGGAAGTTTTTGCTTGTGCCTTGTATCGTGCGGCGGATTAAGACATGAGTAAAGATAGTTATCGGCTCTTTTAGATTTGGCATGATCTATTAGATTCATTAAGTTATCACGTGTTGCTTGCTTTATTTAATGTTTAATCATTTGCAACACTCTTTTGCCCAATCTAGATTGATACTCTTTCGGCTTGTTGATCGTTTATCTTATGTTTATTCAATATCAAGTAGATCAAGCTTATATAGCCGAATTAGATTGATCTAGATTGTTACATGTTGTGGGTTCATTCACGTTAGATGTAGATAAGCCTTGACAGACCGGTACCGTGCGGCGATGCAGTCTTTGGGTTACTCTAGAGCTAGTCATCCGGTGGACTAGAGATCGGTTTAATCTGATAGGCTCCTTTTACATGTTACTTGTTTGTTCCTTCTTCATGGACCCCGATTCGGCAACCTTGCGATACGGTTATGCTTATACATGTAGCGAGTATTTGTAGATTTGTTAGGTAATTACGTGCTTTTAGCTCTTTATTGTTAGATTGTATCATGTGGTGGATTGATCTAGTAGTAAGGAGTGGTGCAAATTCATAGAAAGTGGTATCATGCGGTGGATTAGCTTGCTTGGGTTTATGCTCGACGGGTTTATGAAGGCTAGACGTGCGGCAGACTAGTTGGAGTAGCCTATGCATGTGTTGTCTAATAGGTTTATATTTACAAGTTACTTATCCTTAATTATTAGTGCTTGATGATGCTTTAAACTTGAGATGTAGTTTGATATGCTTTAATGATTTAATCTTTTTCAAACATGTCTTTATTTACTGTATTCGGCAAGTTCATTCTGTTTACATCGCTTATGTTACTTTAGCCGAATGAACCGCAAACTGTTGCGTATAGCTTATATAGCTATGTGTCGTCGTAAGTGGCTTCGGGGCCGTAAAGATGGAACTGTCTGGTCTCACCCAAGACGTTCCAGCTTATGATCTTACCCTTTTATCCCTTGTCGATTTTCAGTCAAATCGATCGGCACGCCACCGGATTCGTACGCCGGCATCCGATTGAAGCTAGGCTTTTCCGGCTTGCCGTGTGTGAGACACAAGTGCGCCACATTTTGTGTCAACACACTTTTTGGCACGCCCAAAGGGACCACTTCTCAATCTAGGATGGGATCGGAAATTGACAACAGATCACGTTCGAATGTGACCTTGGACGAGCCGCAACCGAGCAACGTCGATGGTGGAACAAGCAATGGAACAGGTTTCAAAGCGAAATGTTTGATGTCTTTCTCCAAGAACAAGAGTGGCAGAGTGATGATCAAGCAATCACCGCCACGAGTTCTTCTCGCGGTCGATCGATGTTACCGACGAGGAGGAAATGCAGAGGGTAGTTGGAGCCATCTACAAAGCCGTAGGAGACACTATGTTGAATCACAATACAACTTTTCGGGTACCTTCCGCAAAATCATGGCTGAAACTTTCGGTCCGGGCAGCTTGACAAACGATTTGAAGCAAGATTTGGAGAGCTTGTCGACCAGTGTGTACTTCAACACTCGAATCTTCGTGGAAGTCAACTGGAGGAGAGGAAATAATCGGTACAAGCAAGGATGGAGCTGTTTGTAATGAAAAAGAGAAGCCTCTCCCGTGACCGAACAAAGAAACTTATGGCCAAGTAGCTTTTGGTGCAACAACAGATATACCCGAATCTGCGCTTACAAGACCTCCCCCTGGCAAATAGATTGCGAAGAGTGTTTATGGAGATGGGTACAATGAATTGACCGATTACGGTGCTCGAGTGCTTTGCCGAATCTAGGGTACAGGAGTGCATCGAGAATGCCTTCTAGAAGACAGGAGCAAAAGATGCAAATGATGAGCTCCCGAGCGTAATGGCCGATATGATGCGAATCAATTCGGCCTCGAAACCAAAGCATCAAACATATGCATACAAATCTCCTTTCCCGAAATGGTACAATAGGGTAGCTCTTCCACCAAGAGTTAAGCCACAAACAGATTTGACCAAATTCTCCGGTCGATGACACCAAGTACCATTGAGCATGTCGCAGATATTTGATGCAACTTGGAGAAGCCGCTAGTGATGAAGCTTGAGAATCGATATTTTCCTATGTCTCGACAGGGCCGGCTTTCACATGGTTTGCTTCGCAGCCGGCCAATTCCATTGGTACATGGGCAGAATTGGAGCAAAAGTTCCATTCATACTTTTATACAGGAACCAATGAGAAGAAGATGGTTGATCTGTGGGCTATGAGGATGAAGACTACTGAGACACCAATGGAGTATCTTCGTAGATTCAGAGAAGCGAAGAACATGTGCTACTCTCCTCGACTATTCCCGATGATCAACTTGCACAATTGGTCATTGCGGCATGCCGCCACATATCGAGACAAGCTATTCGGCATGGAGTTTGAAGACCTTGGACAAACTTGCACAAAAATTGACAAGAATGAGCAATCAAGCCCAAGGGTTCGGGAGAGATGCTCGTTTTCGAAGAACAAGTGCAACCGTTGACATATATCGTGGATTTCTAGAAGAAGCATCTCGAATATGAAGATGAAGATGAAGTAGCCGCTGCAGAGCTAAACTGGACTAAAGAGCCTACTTTGGTTAGTCATCGATGGGTGAAGCAAAGAAAAGGGATCTTATGATTTCGATGTCGCAGCGCGATAAGCTCTTTTTGTTTCTAGTTCAAGAAGGACGCATCAAGCCGCGTAAGGACATCCTATGCTTTGCATACTGAAGGGGTAAAGGATAAGAAGTACTGCGGGTTCCATGATACAGTTCTCATCATATCAATGATTGCCGAGTGTTCGAGTAAAGATTCGAAAAGCTATTCAAGATGGACACTTGTGGTTTGATGGCAAGATGAAAGTAGATAAAAACCCATTCCCTCGAATATGGTCTCTTTCTTTATAGGCATGGTTGATGCCAAGAATCCAAGGAAAAGGGAAAGATGAAGGTATTAACCTCTGAAAGAGCCAAGGAGAGTGGTGCTGTTGACCCTGATCGGCAAGTTACCAAGGAAGAAGTGCAACAAGTACGGTTCAGAAATAGCCGAATAGAGAAGGGTCAGACTTCAGATGCAGCTAAGGGAAATTGCCGAATACACGCTGATCCGAAGCGCAGAGTTACAGCACGACACTTGTTAAATAAGTGGCAGTGGGAAAAGAAGATGGAATATGATGAGGAACAGCAGTACATTGAAGAGGAGCGCAGGTTCATGGCAGAACGTCGGAGATATGAGGCAGAGGTGCGCCAAAGAGAACAAGAAGAGTACAGGAGAGAGCGAGAGCGATCTCATTGGAATTGTTCCTTCTTTAGACACTGTTGGAATGAAGGCTTGAAGTTGCCTGCCAGGAATAATTGCCCTGAATGCAGTGATCAATATTCAGAGTATAGGCAATCTCGAGTCAACCGCCGTCCCGTTCATGATAGACTTGGAATGAAAGTTCCAGAGAACGATCGGCGCCTAAAAATAAACAGTTTTGATGAATATCAGAGGAAAAGATTTGCAGACCAAGCTTGGGCTCACAAAGCGGTGCTCATAATGCGTAAGAGAGCTCCTACAAAAAGGCAAAGAGGTCAATGGTGCCCTCCCGGTCTCGGAAAAGCCGAAGAGAAGAGTTCGGCGTTTGAGAAATCAAGAGCTAAACAGAATTAGCCGAAAAGAAGCCGGTGTGGCGTCCTAAGAAAAAGGATGATGGACAGGGTCCTTCGGGCCGATACTAACATGGTGTTCTTTATTCCATTAGAGTTCAAGGCTCCTCAAGATCAAGAAGTTCAAGATGAAGTGTACTCGACTTTGATGAAACCGAATGCCGAGATCCGATGGCTCAACTTGTATTGACTCGGCAAAGCGCCTTTGACAAGCCGCTTAAAAACCGTCATCCGAAACCATTATACCCGAAGGGATATGTCAATGGCAAGCCTTTAACCAAGATGCTTGTTGATGGAGGGGCTGCTATCAATATTATGCCATATGCTACTTTCGTAAAGCTTGGTATGACAAGTGAGGATTTGTTGCGGTCGACATGATCCTTAGAGATTTTGTCAAAATGCTTCGATACTCGTGGAGCAAGACATGTGGAACCGATGATTGGATCCAAGACTTTGATCACTACTTTCTTTGTCATTGATGGCAAGGGGGCATATAGCATGCTTCTTGGAAGGGATTGGATCCATGCTAATTGCTGTATACCCTCAACTATGCATCAAATTCTCATTCAGTGGGTAGGAGATGATGTAGAGATTGTTCAAGCTGATGATTCAGTGAGTGTTGCCACCTCCGAGCCTGCTTATTGGGAATATGATGGACTAGACTGCCTTTCGGGAAAGGTATGGAAGGAAGGTCCTGTCAATGTGTTCGACAGATCAACAAATGATCCAAGCAAATGGGCTCGACAAAGAACTTTTAATGGGCAATCCAATCGATGGCAACAAGGGCAACCGGGTCGTGGTTTTATGTCGGCCGACAAGTTAGAAGAAATCAATGTTGGTGATAGCACAAAGTCAACGATGTTTATCGCGTGCAGATTTAGACCCGAATATAAATTAAGATTAATAGAGTTACTAAAAGAGTTCAAAGATTGTTTTGCTTGGGATTATACAAACAGATGCCCGGATTGGATCGATCAATTGTTGAACATAAGTTGCCTATAAAACCTGGGTTTCGTCCTTTCAAACAACCTCCACGTAAGATTTATAAAGAGGAGGTATTGGCCGACGTAAAGAAAGAAGTTGAAAGACTGATTGAAGCAAACTTTATTCGGCCATGCAGGTATGCAGAGTGGATTTCAAACATAGTACCTGTCTACAAAAAGAATGGGAAGATGAGAGTATGCATAGATTTCAGAGATCTCAACAAAGCTACTCCCATGGATGGTTACCCAATGCCAGTTGCCGATTTACTAGTGGATGCAAAAGAGCGGGGTATGAAGTCATCGCTTTATGGATGGTAATGCGGCTATAATCAGATTTTCATGGCGCTTGAAGATATTGCAAAGACCGCATTCGATGTCCCGGCCACATTGGGTTATTTGAATGGATAGTAATGACATTTGGATTGAAGAATGCTGGTGCAACTTATCGAGAGCCATGAACTATATCTTTCATGAATTGATCGGTAAAATTGTAGAAATTTATATTGATGATGTGGTAGTCAAATCCGTAGACCATGAAGGACATTTAGCCGATTTGAGGAAGACTCGAGTGCATGAGGAGACATGGCTTAAAGATGAATCCAAATAAGTGTGCCTTTGGAGTCTCGGTGGTGAGTTCTTGGGGTTCTTGATACACAAAGGAGGGATAGAAGTTGGGAAAAAGAGCATGGAAGCAATAGACAAAGTTGTGCCCCCAACTAACCTTACGGAGTTGCAATCATTGCTGGGCAAGATCAATTTCGTGAGAAGATTCATATCCAATTTATCGAAAGAGTATTGCCTTTCTCTCCATTGTTGAAGCTCAAGAAGGATCAAAAATTTGTCTGCGGGGTGACATACAAAGAAAAGGCTTTTGATGAGATCAAGCAATATATGAAGGCACCACCGTATTGGTACCTCCACAACTTGAAAAGCCTTTCAAGTCAGTATGTGGCGGCCGATAGCCTAACAATAGGATCGGCCCTTATGCAAGAATTTGATGGAAAAGAGAGGGTAATAGCTTACCTTAGCCAAAAACTGCTAGATCCCGAAACAAGGTATTCGGCTATAGAAAAGCTCGTTTGTGTGTTTATTACTCGTGCACTAAATTTCGGCACTATTTGTTAAATGCCGAATGTGTGGTGATATCTAGTTTTGATGTAATTAAACACATGTTGTCAATGCCGATTTTAAGTGGAAGAATCGGCAAATGGGTATTAGCACCGTCGTAGTTTAATTTAAAGTATGAGTTGGCAAAAGCAAAGTGAAAGGACAAGCAATTGCCGATTTTATTACTCAACATCGTGATTTATCTCGTTGATATGATTAACATTGCCCCATGGGCGTTATTTTTTGATGGATCATCATGTGACAAAGGTGGTGGTGCTGGTATTCTTTTGATATCCCCACATGGAAAGACATTTGAGTTTGCTTTTTCAATTGAATATCCTGTCACTAACAATCAAGCAGAGTATGAGGCTTTGCTTAGAGGGCTTCGGCTATTAATAGAAGTGAAGGTTGTTCTTTGTTGAGGTATTTGGTGATTCCGAATTGGTGATCAATCGGTTGACAGACAATATGAATGCAAAAATGATGTACCGCAAGGGTACCATGAACAATGTAGGGAACTTCAAAAAGCTTTTCGCAGTTACTTTGCATCATATACCCAGAGAGCACAATGGAGAAGCAAACAAATTAGCTCAAGCTGCTTCTGGATATCGGGAAAATCATGAAGTCTATACAGCAGAAGGAGATTCTTTCAATTCTGATCAGATAAGTAATGACTGGAGGAGTGACATTATCAACTATCTGAAAGACCCATCTCAAAAAGTTTCCCCAAGAATCAGGTATAAGGCACTTAAATTCGTACTTCTTAATGATCAGTTGTACCACAAGTCTATAGATGGAGTGTTGCTCAAGTGTTTGAGTCAAGAAGAGGCTAAGAAGATTATGTTTGAAGTCCATGAAGGAGCTTGTGGTGCTCATTAGTCGGCCTACCGAATGAAATGGATAATAAGAAGGACAGGGTACTTTTGGCCGACTATGTTGGAGGATTGCTTTGAATATTACAAAGGGTGTCGAGATTGTCAAATATTTGGTAATGTTCAAAGAGCACCTGCATCTGCTCTGAATCCAATAATCAAACCATGGCCGTTCAGAGGATGGGGTATAGATTTAATTGGACAGATCAATCCTCCATCTAGCAAAGGACATAAATTTGTGTTGCTGGCAACAGATTATTTCACTAAGTGGGTTGAAGCTATCCCTTTGAAAAAGGTCACATCGAAAATATGATCAGTTTGTCAAGGAGCACATAGTTCATAGGTTTGGGATTCCACGCACCATTACAACCGATCGGGGACTCGAGTTCACTTCTTCGAGTTTTGTGACTTTGCCGAAAGCATGGGGATAAGATTATATAATTCTTCTCCTTATTATGCACAAGCTAATGGCCAAGCGGAGGCATCAAATAAGATCATGATCAAGATTATCCAGAAGAAGATTGATGAAAAGCCAAGGAGATGGCACTTGGTCCTTAATGAAGCATTGTGGGCTTACCGAATGGCTTGCCATGGATCCACACAAGCATCTCCATATGAGTTGGTTTATGGACATAATGCTATAATGCCTTGGGAGTTGCAATCAGATCAAGGAGAGTTGAGTTACAAAAGGACCTCGAGTAAAAAGATTATAAGGATTTGATGATGGATGAATTGGAAGATTTACATTTGATTCGTCTTAAAGCTTTAGAGAACATTGAGAAGAATAAGATGCGTGTTGCCAAATACTACAACAAGAAAGTTAAAGTTAAACAATTTGCAGAAGGAGATTTGGTTTGGAAGACGATATTGCCGATTGGTACCAAAGACAGAATATTCGGCAAGTGGTCTCCGAATTGGGAAGGACCTTTTCGGGTTGTCAGTTGTGCACCTGGCAATGCGTATATATTGAAAACGTTATTTGGAGAAGAACTTACTAGAGCCATCAATGGCAGATATCTTAAGAAGTTTTATCCAAGTATCGAACTTGGATCTTAATAGTGACTATGACATAAACGTAGTATAGCCGATTGAATAAAATCGCCTTCAGAGCAAAGGAAAGAAGTTGGAGAGAAATAGCCGATATTATTGTATCGCCTCTAGTACAAAAATAGCCGATATCGTGTGTATCGTCTTCGTAACAAAAATAGCCGATACAGGTTGTATCGTCTTTAGCCAATTTTTTAAGGTATAAGTGAACAGTTTGATCTTATCTCTCACTGGTAGGTTTATCGGGAGAAGATAGAGAGAATTGAAGTACTACGCTATAAACCGTCAAGTCATGGAACAGACCGAGATCTAATCGGCTAAAGTGATGTCATGCAATTCAGAGTTTTCGTTCGGGAAGAGTGTTGCGATCGAGTTCTAGCGAGGAAAAATTTGCAAGGAAGCAAATACGACGACGAACATCATCACGTACAAGCAAGAACAAGGAAAGGACCAACGTTCTTCATTAAAATTTTATTTACAACCCGCGCCAATCCTAATACAAGCTACTCCTCTTCTTCATTGAAGAGCTTGTTGAGGACGGACTCCGGGTTGGTGGCGTTGGCCATGGCGTCGGCGTGGTCGTCGTACCCCGCCAGGAGGCCCTCGATGTCGTCGACCTCGTGGGGAAGCCCGCCGCGGAAGCCGGTCGGCATCGGAGTGTAGTCGTCCCTGGTCCAGGACGACATCCCCGCCAGGCCGAGGGAGGTGCCGAGGCGCACGCCATGAAGGGCAACCTGGTCGACCTGACCAGGAATCGCCTCAAGGCGATCTGCCAGGGTCGCCCCCTGGGCGTTCACGTGGTTGGCCGCCGCCGTCGCGCCACCTTCAGGCGTTCCGGCTGCGGAGAGGTCTCGCAAAGAAACATCGATACATCAATGAGCGATGAATCGGGAAGAATAGGAGTCGAAAGCAATTGTTGAAGAGCAATACTGGAGATGGCCTCGCTCAGTTGCCGGCAGTTGTCCTCCAACTCCAGCTAGGCGATCCCGAACTTCTTGGTTTCTTCACCAAGAAGCTCCATCGCCTCGTCCCGTTCGCGGCGGTACGCGGCGGCGTCGTAGCGGCTGTACAGCGGGATCTCCTCGTCGTTCCTTTCCCATATGGGAACGTACGAAGGAGTCGACCCTGATGAGGCCGAAGCGGAAGCCGGTGCCGGAGCAGGAGCCGGAGCTGGAGCCGGAGCCGGCGCGGGGGCAGAGGCGTCGAACGCCGCGGCCGGCGCCAGGAAGCGCCATTGGCCGGTGCTGATTCTCGCCGTCCTACAAACAAGGTGCAATCAAGATCGGTTAAACAGAAGAAAACCGCAAACGAGACGGAGAAGTTGTCTCTTACTGTAGACGACGGCCGCCGCGGCTGCTTCCTTCCGCCGCATCTGCCGCAGGAGCAGGAGCGGAAGCAGAGGAGGGAGTGTGGGTGCCGGCCCGAGCAACCCGCCTCCGGAAGTTGGCGATGTAGTCGCCGGTGTTCCCGACGGCCCTGAAACAGATCGAGAAGGTGAACAACCGCAAGGGGGCAGGGACCCAGATCGGGTAAAACCATCAAGCAGTGTAACTCCAAACGTTGGAGATCTTACCGTCGGCGCCGGTTGCTGCTGCCCTCCGCCTCGTCCTGAGCAGGACGCTTGTTGTGATCGCCGCCGCTCGCCATTGGTGGTGATTGGGGTTTTTGGGGCTTGAAGGCGGAGAGGAAGTGGAAGAGATTGAGGAAGATGGCAACTGCTTGTGCTTGATGTGACGATGGTGGGAGCCGACTGGTCCTATTTATGAACGTGGGAGCCGTGGAGACTCATGGGAAAGCCAAGCGACGGATAGGGTTTCCACATTCATGGGCCGATGTTGGGTTGGGCCAAGCCCATCACCACCGGCGGTTCGGGCCACCCATACGCTCGGTCGGCTAAATAGCTGATGAAAGCTATTCAGCAACAGTTACATTCAGCTAAAACGCACAGAGTACAGTTGTGATTGGAAAAGCCGAATGATAACAGAGGCAGAGAAGAAAGAGAAAAAACAAAATTGAAGATTATCTACTTTTCAAGAGAAAAGAAATTGTTTTCAAGTATGACAAAGTCAGGCCTAAGTGTCTACATCTTCAAGTACAAGCTAAACATCTAAAAGGATCAAGATGCCCAAGAGGGGGGGTGAATTGGGCTAATTCTAAAAGTTATTGCGGAATTAAACACTAGCCCATGATTCACCCCTCGGTGCCTATGTGTGTTCCTAGATAATCGATCAACTAAAGTTTTGCACCCTAAGTTCCAATCCTATTCTAGCATGGCAATTCTATGAAAGTAATTGCGAGAATGTAAGTGCTAGAAAGTAAATGCTGAAAGTAAAAGGACAAGGAACACGGCGATCTTTTTCCCGAGGTATCGGAGAGTCGCCACTCTACACTAGTCCTCGTTGGAGCACCCGCGCAAGGGTGTAGCTCCCCCTTGATCCTCGCAAGGACCAAGTGCTCTCTAGGGCTGATTCTTCGTCACTCCGACGCGGTGAATCGCCAAGAACCGCTCACAAGATGAGTTGGGTCATCCACAAGCACCGCCGGATGATCACCAAGCTCCAATCACCACCAAGCCGTCTAGGTGATGGCGATCACCAAGAGTAACAAGCACAAACTCTCACTTGACCTCGCAAAGCCTAGGGAGAAGAGTGGATGCACACTAGCTACTCTCGATTGCTCATGAACTCATGGATTCTCAAATCTCTTCAAGTCATGAGGCTCTTGCAACTCTCTTGCACTCACAAGTTTGCTATCACCGTTGAAATGAGCAAGAGAGCCGAAATGTAGAGGGTGGGGTTGTATTTATAGCCAAGGGCCAAAATCCAACCGTTACCCCGATTTCGGCTCGAGACGTGAGCGCCGGACGCGTCCGGCCGCTCCCGCCGCCGGACGCGTCCGGCGCTTTATGGAATTCAAACGGCAACCTAGCCGTTGGGCTACGATGCGAGCTCCGGACGCTCCGGACGCGTCCGCGCGCGTCCGGCGCGCGACTCATCTCGCTAGCCCGATTCCGAAAGTTTCCCGCGTCCGCCCACGCTCGGACGCCAGGAGCGTCCGCCGCTCGTGCGACTGGGGACGACTTTACCGTGCGCCGGACGCGTCCGCGCCACACTGGCCGGCGTCCGGCGCTGTTGAGGCGCCCGTTTCCACTTGATACGCGATCCTTTGGAAACGGCGACGACTCCAACAACTCTCGGGGCTTACTAATAACTTCCTAGCGCTAAGATTTCACCAGGTGTGCACCACACCTAAACCCGAGACTCAACTAGGTCAAGCTACCCATTTGCACCCCCTTAATAGTACGGCCAAAGGAAAAACAAAGTCCTAACGACTAATCCGATGTCTCTCAACACCATTGACAATCGGAACTAACCGTCCTTAACCTTGTCGACCAATCCTTTGAAAACCGAAACGATTTCCATCGATAAGAGGGCATACCAACCAAATTGCTCGAGATTCCATTACCATGACCTAACTCACAAGTGTTTACGCAAAACACACGTTAGTCATAGTAATCTATATTGTCATCAATCATCGAAACCCACATCAAGGGGCCTAGATGCTTTCAATCTCCCCCTTTTTGGTGATTGATGACAACCTCTGGAGTATGAAGAGTTTAGTTGAGGTTTTCAAGCATGCTTGGTTCACATGAGCCTTTGACGCTGAAAGCAAAGGTTAGAATGACACATGTGTTACCAAGCCAAAAGATCTGTGCTCATATAATCTGCAAAAATGAGTTGGCACAAGACAAAGGCATAGCTCATAGGGAATCAGAGTAAAACGCGGAAGCCGAACACATATGAGCAAAGAGCCAGGTGACATAGAAGGAGATACAATCCTGAAAAGCATATGTCACTGCGAACAAAATACCTCACAAATATCAGACAATGCATAAAGTAAACATGATGCATGCAAATGTATCAATCAAAAGAACCAAATCCCAAGCTATGAGCTCCCCCTAAATCTACATACTCCCAACTCTCCCCTTTGGCATCAAGGACCAAAACCTAAGGCCGAGGAGAGGAAGGAACAGACGAGCCGGTCTCACGAGCATGTGGAGCAATGACGAACGCCGAAGTGTCATCTCGGGCTATCGTCCGAGCTCGCTGACCGAGTGACAGAGCCTCGCGACCCTCCGGGCCGTGACGCCGGCGGTGAAGTGGTGCGGGTCTGCTCAACCGACACCGTGACGGCCGCCGTCTCCGTGGTCGGCACCGTGGATCGGAGCTATCTCACGGCCGCCCGTGGCTCGACGGTGTAGGAAGCGGAAGAGTAGGAGCCACCTGTGGTACTGCCTCAGTAGTGGGAAGAGGATCTGTAGACGCCACTGAGGAAGGTATAGTGCCTGACGTGCCTGTGCCTGTCACTGGGGGAATCTGCTGCTGCTGAGGCTGCGTGTCATGCTGAACAGGCTATCTCATGTACTCAGGTGTCGCCTCTCCTGTGAGAGCACTGTAGGAGGCCTGATGATGGGCTGCACCTGAGTCTGGAGTGAATAACAGATGAGATCCAACAGGTGAAAAGCCAGTAGAAATCCGTGGAAAGCCAGGAGACACCTGAACTGCTAGAGAGGAAGGTGCTATGCCTGAAGCTGGTAAGCCTGCACTAGTGACTGGCACCTGAGAAGGTCCTGCTCCCAAAGTCTGTCCTGCTGGCTGACTCGGAGCTGGGGGAAGAACTCCCCGAGGTACCGTGGGGCACCCGTCTCGCCGAAAAGTGAAGCAATCAAGGTCATAGTCTGCAGGTGCTGCTGCTGCTGTAGCTGATGCTGTGCATCCTGGCGGGCTCGTATCTCGGCTAGAGCAATCTCATGCCGCTCCTCAGCACGCTCCTGGTTGGCAGCCAACCTGTCAAGTACCTGAGTCAAGCGGTCAATGACTGCTCCTGAACTTCCTGCCTCTGCATCATGCTGACGAGGAGGAGGACGAACGGGAACGTAGTACTCCTCATCATCCTCAGAATCTGAGGTAGTGATCTCATATCCTCCTGCCTCAGCTTCTGCAATCTCTCGCTTCTTCATCTGCCGCTAGCCGCTCAACTCTAGCATCCGGGCCGCTTTCAGTCTTGCCTCTCAGAATCGGATCTCCATGGCGAGGAGTGACTGGAGGAGCATCTCGCGGTGATTCGACAATCGAGAAGCATCATAGGATCCAAACACCTCATAGTTCGGTGGATCTTCATATTCTTTTCTCGATCGAGTCCGGAAGATCACCATTTCTATATATGAGCCGGTGATCCAAGTGAGCATAGTGCAACAAAGGCGGTGGTGCTTGAAACTCCCATAGATAACATCTTCCATATCACAAAGTATCAAGTCCCGTATGTCAAAGGGAATCTTCCTCACAAGATGGGACACTACCCACTCGCTTGGAGCCTAGTGAACCCGTTCCTGAAACCGGGCCTAGCAAGAATGGTGTATCGCTGAATCTGATCAAGAACTCTAGCAAGGCGTAGCTCATCCTGTGGTGTCCTGCTCGACCCTGCACCAAAGTTAGGTCCAAAGACCTCTCTCATGATTTCAGGAGGTGGCACTACTCCTCCCTGTGCACGGCGGGGTGGCTCAATGCCTGGAAAGCACAGATGATGCAGCTTGATAGGCTGCTCTGAAATCCCCAAGAAGTTCCTTGCTTCCTCACTGGACAAGTTCTGCCTCTGCCCACGAATGGTGTAAGAAATCAGTGAATGGTTTGGAGCAATCCACGGTGTAGCATAGAACTCTAACACCCATCCCGGAATGTATCCGCGATCTTCCAATTAGATCAATCATGCCCGGCCGTGCACCCAAATACTCTCTGAAAGCTGGCCCAACACATGAGAGAAAGTGTCGGCTATCACTTTGTCCTCTCGCTTGGTAATCTTTGACTTCGCTGTATGTCTCTACCAAGGACTTGTGCGTAGCCGTGTAATAAGGTGCACCAGCTCTCTCTCTCGGAAAGGAAACCGGTGTTGATGTCCACCCGTCTGATAGCCTGTATCTTCTTTGCACTGGCCTTTAACAGCTCCTCTGTACTCAATCTGGGTCCTGTAGGGCCCCTGCTGGGCTGCCTCTGAGGAGTGGAAGAGGGACCTGACTCCTGTGACTGCTGAGCTGTCTGCTGCTGGAGGGTCCTGACACGGGAGGACCGCCGTAATGGAGATAGATCCTGCTGCTCAAGAATGGTCTCCTCTGCCTCAGTAGCCTCTGCCTCTGCCTCCTATGCTGCTGCTGATCCAGACTCTTGTATCACAATGCCTGCACCCCTGCGAGCTCTCCTCTCAGCACGCTTTGCTGCTGCTGCCACTGCCAGGGCTGCCTGAGAATCAGCTGGCAACCTTTTTCTTTTCCTCATAGTCACTGTTTTCTTGCCCTTGGCTCTCTCAATCAATTCAGGAAGATTTGGCCTTCTGTGTGGATCATCATCTCCCCCTGAACCCCTGCCTGAGTTCTTGCACCTTGGCATGTTTCACACTGCAATAGATCCAGCAAATTAGGCACTGAAAGATGATGAACTGACGTCTGAAGAGGCTTGGCCTCAATCCATACTCCTAGGCTTGGCCTAGAGTTCCACTGCCCACTGACAATCTGTCACAATCCGACACGGCTCGCTGCAAGAAATGGAATAGAGGGAGTATATAACCATAAGCATTTTCTAGAGAAGCGAGGACCTATCGGAAGCATAGCAATTGGATAAGAGTTAGATAGAATCGGGCAATATACCTATGACACGACGAACTCCCCGTGAAAAGATGAGAAGTCGACAATGTAGGGCACACCACAAGATGGAGTCACCGCATGAAAGAATTTGATCGAGAAGGGATCAATACAAAGTGAGGAAAAACTGGTTGAGGCATTTCACCGAACACTTGGCGTGCAGGGTGCGAGCTCACCGTGGATTGGCTTCCCTAGCTCATGAATGACGCCTGGCGGCGAGCAAACAAGTGGAGGAAAAAGCACAGAGTGATAGCCACGGACACGAGCTGGACAATTCGCCGGAGAAAATGGTGACCTTGAGAGGCGGCACAAGTGGTGTTCACGGCGGCGAACTGACAGGACGGCGTCTCGCGCGGAGGGGGCGCGGCGGTCGGAATGGCGCGCGGCGGTGGCTGGCTTGGCGCGCGAGCTTGGGGGAGCAGGGCGGCGCGAGGGCTGGGTGGCGCGGCGCGGCGGCGTACGGAAACGGGTGAGGAGGAAGAAGGCCACGGGCTGTTTAGGAATAAGGATGAAGAGAGGGGGCCCCACACGTCAGATTAAGTGACTCGCACATTTCCTCATTGCGCCGGACGCGTCCGCGCTGCGTCTGGCGGTCGTCGGACGCCGAACAGAGACTCCAAGAAATTCTTGAGCTCAGCTCAACACCGCCGGACGCCGTGCAGACGCGGTCGCCGGACGCAGGCGAAACACAGTTTCGCGTCCGGCCCGTCTTGATTTTCAGGCTTCATCTGCGACTTGTCTTCGTAAGGCGCCGGACGCGTCCGCCGGTTTCCCAAGTGCGCGTCCGGCGCTCCTTCAAGAGCTGAACTGAGTTCTTTCTTCGCGGCACCTGCTCCCAATTGGTTTCCAAACTTTTGAAGAGTCAACTAAACACAGTTTGGAGCCAATATGACATCCTCACTCTCAACCCCTCAATTTTTTCAAATAGTTTGCCATAGGCTATGCATAATTTTTGAAAATAGGCCATAAACGCGAGCGAGGAACAACGTGTGGTCATGAGCTTGAGTTTTCAAACCAAAGAAGCATCAAAAGCTTTCTCAATTCATGAACGAACACGAGGTTGCTCAAAAGATAAACGAAAAAGAAACAAAGAGCAACACACAAGTACTTAAAATTACTAGAATTTGGATCTAGACGGCTTGTCGTTTGAACCAAGGGTAAGCTTCTTCACACCTCCGGAGAGTGTTATCTTAACCATGTTAGACAAGCCCTATATGCATTACAGAAATTTAAACGTGCTCTACAAACAATGCAATGCAACCGACAACACCTTTCATCTCTTCCTTGTGAAGTTGCTCAGATCAAGGATATTGAGCTCATTCCTTAACCCGCAGCAAAGTTGATTCATCCAATGGCTTTGTGAAGATATCCGCTAATTGATCCTCACTTCTCACACCTTCTAGAGATATATCCTTTTTAGAGACATGATCTCTAAGAAAGTGGTGGCGGATATCTATATGCTTTGTGCGAGAGTGTTGAACCGGGTTGTTTGCAATCTTCACCGCACTCTCATTGTCGCACAAGAGAGTCACTTGACCAAGATTCACTCCATAGTCAAGAAGGGTTTGTTTCATGTACAAGATTTGTGCACAACAAGCCCCCGCCGCTATATACTCGCCGGCTGTGGATAGAGCAACACTGTTTTGCTTCTTTGATGACCAAGAGACAAGTGACCTCCCAAGCAAATGGCACCCTCCGGATGTGCTTTTTCTATCAATTTTGCAACCGGCATAATCCGAATCGGAATAGCCAACAAGTTGGAATCTTGCTCCTTTGGGATACCATAAGCCAATGCTTGGGGTGAGCCGCAAGTACCTAAGAATTCTCTTGACAAAGACTCAAGTGAGCTTCCTTAGGATCGGCTTGAAAGCGAGCACACATACACACACTAAACATGATGTCGGGCCTAGATGCGGTGAGGTACAACAAGCTACCGATCATAGAGCGGTAAAGAGTTTGATCCACGAGTTACCTTCCACATCAAGGTCGAGATGCCCATTAGATGCCATAGGTGTATTGATTGGCTTGCAATCCTTCATATCAAACCTCTTGAGGAGGTCCTTGGTATACTTCTCTTGTGATATGAAGGTCCCTTCCTTCATTTGCTTGATTTGAAACCCAAGAAAGAAGGTGAGCTCGCCAATCATAGACATCTCGAACTCTTTTGACATCATGTCACCAAACTTCTTGCATTCTTCTTCATTTGTTGAGCCGAAGATGATATCATCAACATATACTTGACAAATGAAGATCTCTCCATTAAGCTTCTTGGTGAAGAGTGTGGTGTCAACCTTCCCGATAGTGAACCCCTTCTCAATGAGGAAGTCCCTAAGGCGCTCATACCATGCTCTAGGGGCTTGCTTGAGCCCATAAAGTGCCTTGGACAACCCGAAAACATGATTAGGACAGCTAGGGTCTTCGAACCCGGGAGGTTGATCAACATAAACAAGCTCATTAATGAAACCATTAAGAAATGCACTCTTCACATCCATTTGAAATAGTTTCATTTCATGGTGTGAAGCATATGCAAGGAGGATACGTATGGCTTCAAGTCTTGCAACCGGTGCAAAGGTCTCTCCAAAATCTAGGCCTTCAACTTGAGAGAACCCCTTTGCCACGAGCCTTGCCTTGTTTCTCACAACATTGCCTTGGTCATCTTGCTTGTTGCGGAACACCCACTTGGTACCTATAATTCTTGCATTCTTGGGGCGCTCCTCAAGAGTCCAAACCTTGTTGCGGGTGAAGTTGTTCAATTCTTCATGCATGGCATTCACCCAATCCGGATCTTGAAGAGCTTCACCTACATCTTTTGGTTCAACACAAGAAACAAACGAGTGATGTTCGGCAAAATTAGCAAGTCTTTGAGATCGAGTCATTACACCCCTTGAAGGACTTCCTATGATTTGATCTTGAGGATGATCATGAAGTTTGGGAATTCTCTTTTCAACCACTTGAGGAGTTGGTTGGGGAGCGTCAACATCTTGAGCTTGTGCCTCTCTTTGTTCATGGGAGACATGAGTGTCTTCATGTTCGGTCATCCCATCTTTTTCTTTGTCATCTTGAGGCACACTTGAGGAAGAAGAAGGCTTGTCAACGACTTGCACTTCATCATCATCTTCTTTAGGCTTGACGTCTCCCACCGGCATGTTCTTCATTGCTTCCCTCAATGGTTCATCACCTACATCATCAAGATTCTCAATTGCTCCTTGGGAGCCGTTAGATTCATCAAACTCCACATCATATGTTTCTTCTACCAAACCAAAGTGGCATGGTTGAATACTCGATATGCTTTGGATTTTGATGAGTAACCAACAAGAAAACCAATATCACAACGTCTTTGAAACTTCCCTAGGTGTTGCCTTTTCTTATAGATGTAGCATTTGCAACCAAACACTCGGAAGTAAGAGACGTCCGGCTTCTTCCCATTGAGCAGCTCATAGGGGTCTTGCCATGAAACTTGTGAAGATATAACCGATTTGATGCATAACACGCCGTGTTGATAGCTTCACCCACAAGTTCTCCGGGTGTTGTACTCATCAAGCATTGTTCTTGCTAGAGTGATCAAGGTCCGGTTCTTCCTCTCAACTATGCCATTTTGCCGAGGTGTGTAGGTGGAAGAGACTTCATGTTTAATCCCAACTTCATCACAATAAGCTTCAATGTTGGTGTTGTCAAATTCTTTCCCATTGTCACTTCTAATTTTCTTGATCTTGACATCAAATTCATTTTGAGCTCTCTTTGCAAATTTCTTGAAGCAAGGGGTAGCTTCGGATTTGTCATGAAGAAAGAAGGTCCATGTGTATCTTGAGTAGTCATCAACAATCACTAGACAATGGAGTTTCCCACCAAGGCTCTTGTATGTGGTTGGTCCAAATAGATCCATATGCAACAACTCTAGCACTCTTGAAGTTGATAGAAAAGCTTTGGTTGGATGAGTGTTTGCAACTTGCTTGCCGGCTTGACATGCACTACAAGGTTTGTCCTTTTCAAACTTGACATCTTTCAAGCCCCTCACTAACTCTTTCTTCAAAAGCTTCTTGAGTGTACTCATCCCAACATGTGCTAGCCTCCTATGCCACAACCACCCAAGTGAAGTCTTGGATAGCAAACAAACATTCAAATTTGCATCTTCGGAGGTGAAATCCACTAGATAGAGATTGTTGTATCTAAAGCCTTTGAATATCACGGTTGAGTCTTCTTTCTTTGACACTATCACTTCATTCTCATCAAACAAGCATTTGAATCCAAGATCACACAATTGACCCACCGACAAAGTTGAAGCTCAATGGTTTGACATATAGCACATTTGACAAAGAGTGATCATTTGATATTGCAACTTTGCCCAAACCCTTGACTTTGCCCTTTGAATTATCACCAAATGTGATCCTATCTTGATTTTGCTCCCCTTCATCTAGTGAGGCAAACATACGAGGTTCACCGGTCATATGTTGAGTGCAGCCACTATCAATAACCCAATGATTTCCACCGGTCCCGTAGTTCACCTACACACAAGAGATCAAGCTTGAGGTTTAGGGACCCAAACTTGTTGAGGGCCCTTGACTTTCTCTACTAGAGACTTTGCAACCCAAATTTGCTTAGGCCTATTCTTATTGGGAGGACCTAAGAAGGTGACATTCACTTGTCCTTTTGAATCCTTTCTAACCACATAATGAGCATTGTATGCAAAGGGTCTAGCATGCTTGGGCAAGGGTTGTGGTGGTGGAGTTTCACACTCATGAGCAAAGTGACCTTCTTGTCCACACTCAAAACATCTCTTTGGCTTTGGCTTTGGCTTTTGCTTTTGTTGACTTGCTTGCTTTGCTTGATGTTGCTTCTCTTGATGTGACTTGAACCCAATGCCACTTCTATCGGTCTTCATTACGGTGTTCATCAAGAGCTCACTTTGAAGTGACTTTCCTTTTGCAAACTTGCTTAATCCAATCTTGAGGTGTTCTTTCTCTTGCTTGAGTTTCTTGTTCTCTTCTAGAAGTGACTCATTTGTTGATTGCTTCAAGCATGACATTTCAAAATGAAGTCTTTTGTTCTCTTCTTTGAGCTTCTCATTCTCAAGTGCTAGTCCCTCATCTTCAATAGTGACGGTGTGACTGATTTTTGCTTGTTCAAGATCCTTCTTGAGTTGTTCATTTTCATTCTTTATCTTGACATAGTCATCATAGTTCTCGGTCCACCACCACCGACTTGCTCTTGCTGCTAGCACCTTGCTCAATGATCTCATCACATGATGTAGCTACATCATTCTTAGCAACATTGTTAGTAGCCTCATGTGTTTCGGCAAGAAGCTCATAAGCCATCGCTAGATTCCCATGATTGACTTTAATAGTTGTATACTCCTCTTTTAGAGAGCTATAACTAGATTTGAGCTCATCATGCTTCTTCTCAAGGTTCTCATTTTCAACTTTAAGCTCTTTTGAAGAAGCTTTGAGTTCCTTGAGTTTAGAGGACATGATTTCATTTTGATCTCTAAGCTCATCACTAGTTTTCTCGCATAGCTTCCATCTTTTCTAGAAGAGAAGTATTTTCACTATCAAGTTCATCACATCTTCCTCTAGTCTTAATGATGGTTTTTGAGTACTTTCTAAGCAATTTGACAAGCTCATCATAGGTAGGTGACTCATACTCATCATCACTATCACTTTCACTACCACTATCATCACTATCACCATGTTTGGAATGTACCTTCTTTTCACCTTTAGCCATAAGGCAAAAGTGGATGGAGTAGATGATGATGGCAAGATTTGTGGAGGTGGTGAAGATCCAATGCCAATAGCAGCCACTCCTTCATCATCACTTTCTTCATCGGATGACCCACAAGAAGATTCAATATCGGTGAGCCAATCACCAACAATATATGCCTTGCCATCCTTCTTCTTGTGATACTCTTTCTTTTCTTCCTTCTTCTTGTGATGCTTGTCTTTCTTCTTCTTTTCTTTTTCTTCATCATCACTTGAGTCATCCTTCTTGTCCTTGCCCTTCTTCTTCTTGTACCTCTTGTCTCTTGGAGGCTCCGGACATTGATGAGCTAGATGTCCAGTCTTGCGGCAGCTTGAAGCACTCCATTTCGAGATGGGCTTCCTTTTGCTACTTGTGAAGAACTTCTTCTTCTTGCCATCAAACTTGACACCATTCTTGTTGAGCTTCTTCAACATCTTGGTGGTCTTCTTCACCATGAGAGCAAGACTCACATCATCAATTTCAGCATCGCTAGAATCATCATGAGTTGCCTTGGCCTTGCCTTTTCTTGAGTGACTTGCATTGAGGGCCAAATCTTTCTTCTTGGATGATGAGCCATCCTCGGGGTGAGATGCATATACATCTCATGAGCATTTATCTTTCCCAATATTTGAGTCGGTGTAGCATTGGAAAGATCACCTTGATGAAGCACGGTGACAATGTGCCCATATTTTTCAATGGGGAGGACACATAGGATCTTTCTTGCAACATCGGATGGCGACATTTGATTGAGTCCAAGCCCATTGAGTTCCTCTACAATAGTGTTCAAACGGGAATACATCTCATTAGCACTTTCATTAGCTTTCATCTCAAAGGAATTTAACTTGCGCATAACAAGATGATAGCGTTCCTCACGCTCACTCTTAGTTCCCTCATGGAGCGCACAAAGGTCGGACCATAGTGCATGGGCGTCCTTGTGGTTCCTAACGCGATTGAACACATCCTTGCAAAGACCGCGGAATATAGCGTTCCTTGCCTTTGCATTCCACTTCTCATAGTTAGCCTCTTCACCAACAAGGCTAGCGAAATCCTTGGGTTTTGGGAGTCCTTGAGAAGCGGCACGGAAGCATCCAACATCTATCGCTTCTAAATGTGCTTCCATGCGAATTTTCCAATAAGGAAAATCGTCTCCATCGAACATGGGAGGAGGACCATCCCCATGGGACATCTTTACTCTAGGCGGTTAAGCCTAAATTAGAGCAAACCGGCTTTGATACCACTTGAAAGGATCAAGATGCCCAAGAGGGGGGGTGAATTGGGCTAATTCTAAAAGTTATTGCGGAATTAAACCTACTAGCCCATGATTCACCCCTCGGTGCCTATGTGTGTTCCTAGATAATCGATCAACTAAAGTTTTGCACCCTAAGTTCCAATCCTATTCTAGCATGGCAATTCTATGAAAGTAATTGCGAGAATGTAAGTGCTAGAAAGTAAATGCGGAAAGTAAAAGGACAAGGAACACGGCGATCTTTTCCCGAGGTATCGGAGAGTCGCCACTCTCCACTAGTCCTCGTTGGAGCACACGCGCAAGGGTGTAGCTCCCCTGATCCTCGCAAGGACCAAGTGCTCTCTAGGGCTGATTCTTCGTCACTCCGACGCGGTGAATCGCCAAGAACCGCTCACAAGATGAGTTGGGTCATCCACAAGCACCGCCGGATGATCACCAAGCTCCAATCACCACCAAGCCGTCTAGGTGATGGCGATCACCAAGAGTAACAAGCACAAACTCTCACTTGACCTCACAAAGCCTAGGGAGAAGAGTGGATGCACACTAGCTACTCTCGATTGCTCATGAACTCATGGATTCTCAAATCTCTTCAAGTCATGAGGCTCTTGCAACTCTCTTGCACTCACAAGTTTGCTATCACCGTTGAAATGAGCAAGAGAGCCGAAATGTAGAGGGTGGGGTTGTATTTATAGCCAAGGGCCAAAATCCAACCGTTACCCCGATTTTCGCTCGAGGACGTGAGCGCCGGACGCGTCCGGCCGCCACCGCCGGACGCGTCCGGCGCTTTATGGAATTCAAACGGCAACCTAGCCGTTGGGCTACGTGCGAGCTCCGGACGCGTCCGGCGCTCGTCCCGGCGCGCGTCCGGCGCGCGACTCATCTCGCTAGCCCGATTCCGGAAAGTTTCTGGTCCGCGTCCGGCCCACGCCGGATGCCAGACTCGCGCGTCCGCCGCTCAGGGCAGACCTGGGGACGACTTTACCGTGCGCCGGACGCGTCCGGCGCCCACGGCCGGGCGCGTCGGCGCTGTTGAGGCGCCCGTTTCCACTTGATACGCGATCCTTTGGAAACGGCGACGACTCCAACAACTCTCAGGGCTTAGTAATAACTTCCTAGCGCTAAGATTTCACCAGTGTGCACCACACCTAAACCCGAGACTCAACTAGGTCAAGCTACCCATTTGCACCCCCCTTAATAGTACGGCCAAAGGAAAAACAAAGTCCTAACGACTAATCCGATGTCTCTCAACACCATTGACAATCGGAACTAACCGTCCTTAACCTTGTCGACCAATCCTTTGAAAACCAAACGATTTCCATCGATAAGAGGGCATACCAACCAAATTGCCTGAGATTCCATTACCATGACCTAACTCACAGTGTTTCTGCAAAACACACGTTAGTCATAGTAATCTATATTGTCATCAATCATCGAAACCCACATCAAGGGGCCTAGATGCTTTCAACATCTATACATTTAAGAAAGAGTTGATGACAGCAAGAGCATCAATCTTGATTCGGTTGACTTCATCAAGAGCTTTTTTGTCCCCTTCTTCAGAATCTTGGATGTTGGACAGCTTGCTTTTGATTTGCCGCGTCTCCTTAATGACTGATTGTATTCTGGACTTAGCCGAATCAAGGGATGGCAGATTTGCGAGCTTGGTTTCATGAGATTGAATGTTAGCATTCAGGCTAGTTGAGCTTCAAGTTTGGTTCTTTCTTCTCTCATGACCTGCAGCTCTCCGGTTCTAAGGTGCTCAAAAGGTGCTCTCGTTGACTTGATACCGAGTAGAGCTCCTTGGCCTCGGCTTGTTCCTTGGCCACCTTTCTTTTCTCCGATCAACTTTGGTGGACATATTCTTGTGAGCTCTCTTGATAGCAAGAAAGTGATCATCAAGGTGTGATAAAGCATCTATGGCAGCCTTGAGATTAGAGGGAAGCTCTTGATCGATAAGCTCGCTATTTCCCTTATTTTGTCTCGAATCTTGGGTCAAAGCGACAATATCCTTTTTCGTAAATAAGATTATATCCTTTAGCTTGGCTTGACTCTCTCGATGACAATTTGCTGGTTGGAAGAAACTTCATTATCTTTATCCCCAAAGATACTCTTCAAATGATAAGGGAAAAGCGGCTTGAGGGTGAGCAAGATCCCGTTGATGAACAAGGAAGGTAATTTAGCCGAGTGATTCATCCAAGTAAAGAAATAGCCGAGCGAGAAAGGATAATACCTCTTCGGCAATTACTTGATCGGTTGCCTCCCGAGTAACATCAATATGTTGGGTGGTTGATGCCACAAATACTTCGTGATTGACAATATCATGGCTTGGTACATCCCGAGTTATCGGATTGTTGAAACTTGAAGCTCTTGGGGAAGGGGTTCTCCTTGTTCATTTGTCTGATGAAGAGAAATTGCTTCTGTTTCTCCTTGTTCATCTGAGTCGAGGCATAAAATAAGACTGGTATGGAAATGAAAGAACAAGAGAAGGCTCTAGTACAGATACGCACCAGGATGACCAACAGACTCATTGACATCTGCTTGGTTAGCAGAATGTTCAGGAGAATTTTCCAAATTTACCACCCTATCAGGGCTTTGAGGGTTGGCCTGCACCTGTTGAAAGTGATAAGTGCAGACACATTTGCAGATGAAAATAAAGGGTCAAAAACATTCATACCTGAGGAAGTGGCTTAGCTTTCTTTGATCTTGTTCTCTTGGGAATTGCAGTGTCCTTGATAGAGGAAGAAGGAGTTTTTCTTTTAAGGTCCTTCAGAGTACCGCACCCTCGCAGGTATCTTGTTGAATGCCGTCGACTTGGAGCTTCGTGTCCCGGAGCGCTTTAGGGCCAGGTTGCCGATAAAATTTTTGGAGGGCTTGGAGGAGCATTATCCCGTTCACCAAGATATTTAAGCACAAGGTAGATATATAAAATGGAAAGAGCCGTGAAGAAATTTACCTCATCATCGAAGTAAATGAAGGCATTAGAACTTGGCACAAAGGATGAACTTGTGCTCAAGATATGAGAATGCCATTCTTTCCACCGAGGTCAAATGAAGAGTGTGTCATTTCGATTATCACCAAAGGTTTGGGTTCATATATTGGAAGATTAGACCCCCGATTAAAAACCTTATTGGCCTCGGTGATATCTGTTAATGACTCTCTGGGCCTGATGATGTCAGAGAAGTATGGCCTTGGGGGCAGTTGACCAAGTCCAAGTTGCCTGGCGACCATATTAGGATTGTAAAATTCATAGGTTGAATTTATCAACCGGCCGTGATGAAATTCTGCCGGTAGAGCACAGGGCTTGATGAAGGAATTATAGATATCCTTAGAGTCATCATCTATGCAGCCCGATTCATAACTGAATCTGCAAGGAAGAGTTAAATCTTCATTTTCCCTATAGGGAAACCAAATCATATGGTTGAATCCCTTGTAGAAGATCTTGAAAAGATGGCCCAGTCCAAATCAATGATAATTGAAGATGCAAACTTCTCCATATGTCCGACAAGACTTGTACCGGGATCTTCACCTTCAAAGATAGTTGATTGAAGGAAAGTTCGATTGTGGAGATCTACGAGACAATCCGATGCATATATAGTTGCAACCACATCTGAAGAAGCCACCATGGTCCATTGACGCAGGAGATTTCGCCCTGATTCCTCATCTGGACAGTAATCTGATGCATCATATGGTAGAATGCTCCCAGCAGGTATTTACCCAAAGGGATCGGTTTGCCTCAGCTAATTCTTCACCATCACTATGTGATTCGAGTAGGCTCATTGGATTTGCCACAAAAGATGAATCTCGCATAACCACATGTTCATGAAAGCCCTATACTCTTTGTCGACACCGGCCGGTTGAAGCATAAGCCCGAACATACTTGGCCCAACCTCCCCGATTTGACCGCCTTCGTGAGCTAGTACTTTTGTATTTGAAGGGGTAGGTTGGTTTGGTGATATTCGACCGCCATCATGAAGATGTCTGACGAGTGATTGACATTGGGCCATGACCAAAGATAAAAGCATTGATGGCATCGGACGAAAGTGGGAAGCGGCTATCGAAGGGAGTCGTTTCTAGGCATTTCGGCTAAGGACAGCTCCAAACAAAGGCTTGAATGTCTTGAGACTCCCAAAATCACCGCTCTTGGACCGCATCCCGCGGTACCAATCGCGCCATCCCGTGATTGAAGGAAGAGGCCAAGTTTTGAAAGTGTTCGGCCATCTCGTTTGGGGGAGAAATCCTAGACTTAAAGGGGATCCTCAAAGTTTCCTTTTCAATAAAATCCCTCGGATTAGGGTCTCCCATCGGGCCAAGAAAGAATGATCCAGGACACGCAAGGTTGGAGATCAAGATCTCATTCTTCATTTCCTTTAAGAAGAAATTGAAGCGAATGGGTCAAAAAGTGCATCTGGAAACTGGTTCAAGAAAATTGCCGAATGGGTAAAGCAAGTAGGGTTACCTCTAGAAACTCCTCTTGAGTTCCTGTCACCATGATGGAGCTGGTTGAAGTCTCTGTCGCCATTGAAGATAGCAGCGAGCGCAGATCTCAAATGGCGGCTGCGGGTGTTGGTGGTGATGACCTAGGCGAAAGGCGCTGACAGTCAATTTCGAAATAAAACTCTTTTTATCTCGAAATTGAGGGGGCATGTGTTAACACCAGAATTTGGTCAGGAATATGACAGATGGACCCGCAGGCGGCAGAGAGAGAGATTCGGCAAATGCATATGCGGTCGGCTGATTTCCGTTTGTTCGGCAAATGGTCAAGCGGTCGGCAACCGTTTCGTTTGAAGGCTGAAAGAAGGAAAGATGAAGCTGGCCGGAAAGGGAAGGAGTCGTGATAGTCAAGGACTCCGATTATGGATAGAGCTAGCGTGTCTTTGTCTTTCCAATTTTGTTTAGATAGCTCGTAAGTGCTTAGGATTCGTGTTCTCGTCCGGGGTATAAATATAAACCCTCGACCATTGTAATAAGGGTTCACAACCAAATCAATACAACCGGCTACGCGCCACCTTTCGAGTCCTTTAGTCGTGTCGTCGAGTTCTTCGAGAGGGCCAATCGATCCATCGACCTCCGTAAGTCCCGGCAACCTTGTTATCATGTCTAGTATCGTGCGGCGGATTTAGATGTGATGCAAGTAGTCTCATCCGTTTTGCTTAGTATCGTGCGGCGGATTTAAGCTTAATGATGGGAAGTTTTTGCTTGTGCCTTGTATCGTGCGGCGGATTAAGACATGAGTAAAGATAGTTATCGGCTCTTTTAGATTTGGCATGATCTATTAGATTCATTAAGTTATCACGTGTTGCTTGCTTTATTTAATGTTTAATCATTTGCAACACTCTTTTGCCCAATCTAGATTGATACTCTTTCGGCTTGTTGATCGTTTATCTTATGTTTATTCAATATCAAGTAGATCAAGCTTATATAGCCGAATTAGATTGATCTAGATTGTTACATGTTGTGGGTTCATTCACGTTTCTGCCGCACGGCCCGTTTCTGCGCATCCTACGGCTCCTCGCACCAAGTCAAGCACGCCCATGCACTATGGTTAAGGCATTTTGACACCGCTGGCCTCTCGACCACAGCATTTGTTGCCGCCCAAGAACCCGAATGGCCCTTAACCATGGCTCCACCGCTCTAGAACTGCCATATTTGCACACACGACTATGCTACCGCACGGCCCGGTTCCTACGTGTCCTACAAATCTCGACACTAGGTCAAGCACGACCGTATGCCATGGTTAAGGCGTTTTGACACCTCTGGCCCCACCACCACAATGTTTGTCATCACCCGAGAGCCCGAACGGCCCTTAACTATAGCTCCATGACTCCAGAACATCCATAATTGCACACACAACTGTGCTGGTGCACGGCCGGATCCTGTGCATCCTACGGCTCTCGGCACCGGTTCAAGCACACCCGTACGCCATGGTTAAGCCATTTTGATGCCTCTCACCTCTCCACCATAGAGTTTTCCATCACCCGAGAGCCTGAAGGGCCCTTAACCATGGCTCCACAGCCAGAAAAACCGCCACATTTGCACACACGACCATGCCGCCGCATGGTCGGTTCCAATGTCCTATGGCTCCCGGCACTGAGTCAAGCAAGCCCGTACGCCATGGTTAAGGCATTTTAACACCTCTGGCCTCTCTACCATAGCGTTTGTCGTCGTCGCTTGAGAGCCTGAACGGCCCTTAACCTCGGCTCCACGGCTCCAGAACTGCCATATTTGCACACACGACTTTGCTGCCGCACGGCCGGTTCCTATGCGTCCTACGGCTCCTCGCACCAAGTCAAGCATGCCCATGCACCATGGTTAAGGCGTTTTAACACCTTTGGCCTCTCCACCACAGCGTTTATTACCGCCCGAGAACCCGAATGGCCCTTAACCATGGCTCCATAGCTCTAGAACTGCCATATTTGCACACACGACTATGCTACCACACAGCCAGTTCCTGCATGTCCTATAGCTCTCGACACTAGGTCAAGCACGACCGTATGCCATGGTTAAGGCATTTTGACGCCTTTGGCCTCACCACCACAATATTTGTCATCACCCGAGAGCCCGAACGGCCCTTAACTATAGCTCCATGACTCCAGAACATCCATAATTGCACACACGACTGTGCTGCCGCACAGTCGGATCCTGTGCATCCTACGGCTCTCGGCACCGGGTCAAGCACGCCCGTACACCATGGTTAAGCCATTTTGATGCCTCTCACCTCTCCACCATAGAGTTTTTCATCGCCCGAGAGCCTGAACGGCCCTTAACCACAGCTCCACGGCCGAAAAATTGCCATATTTGCACACACGACCATGCCGCCACACGGTCGGTTCCAACGCATCCTATGGCTCTCAAGACCGAGTCAAGCATGCCCGTACGCCATGGTTAAGGCATTTTGACACCTCTGGCCTCTCTACCATAGCATTTGCCATCGCTCGAGAGCCTGAACGGCCCTTAACCTTGGCTCCACGGCTCCAGAACTGCCATATTTGCACACACGACCATGCTGCCGCACGGTCAGTTCCAACGCATCCTATAGTAATTTTTGTACGTTGCCAAACCATGGTAAATTTCCACTGATGGAGTTTCCCTACTAGTGTGAGTATGAACCATTTTTACATTTTTATGTGGTGGGGCCCTCAATTTTTTTGTCATCTGGTTCCTTCGGTCACGACGAATAGATATCAGCTCGACCGAGCCGTACTCTACGGCCTAGCGCTCGTCGCCCTAATAGGTGTAGGCCGTGACCAATGGACGTTTGCAATCGTAAGTGAACATCGGACGCGACCATACATAGCGGCGCCCCTACACCTACCCGTGTGGTCCACACATGCCAAATTTTCCGCATAAAACGTCGTTTTGGGCTTGTAGGTACTTTTGCATAGCCAAGCTATAGTAATTTTTGTACATTGCCAAACCATGGTAAATTTCCACGGATGGAGTTTCCCTACTAGTGCGAGTATGAACCATTTTTACATTTTTATGTGGTGGGGCCCTCGATTTTTTTGTCATCTGGTTCCTTCGGTCACGACGAATAGATATCAGCTCGACCGAGCCGTACTCTACGGCCTAGCGCTCGTCGCCTAATAGGTGTAGGCCGTGACCAATGGACGTTTGCAATCATAAGTGAACATCGACGCGACCATACATAGCGGCGCCCTACACCTACCCGTGTGGTCCACACATGCCATATTTTCCACATAAAACGTCGTTTTGGGCTTGTAGGTACTTTTGCATAGCCAAGCCATAGTAATTTTTGTACGTTGCCAAACCATGGTAAATTTCCACTGATGGAGTTTCCCTACTAGTGCGAGTATGAACCATTTTTACATTTTTATGTGGTGGGGCCCTCATTTTTTTTGTCATCTGGTTCCTTCGGTCACGACGAATAGATATCAGCTCGACCGAGCCGTACTCTACGGCCTAGCGCTCGTCGCCCTAATAGGTGTAGGCCGTGACCAATGGACGTTTGCAATCGTAAGTGAACATTGGACGCGACCATACATAGCGGCGCCCCTACACCTACCCGTGTGGTCCACACATGCCATATTTTTCGCATAAAACGTCGTTTTGGGCTTGTAGGTACTTTTGCATAGCCAAGCTATAGTAATTTTTGTACGTTGCCAAACCATGGTAAATTTCCACGGATGGAGTTTCCCTACTAGTGCGAGTATGAACCATTTTTACATTTTTATGTGGTGGGGCCCTCGATTTTTTTGTCATCTGGTTCCTTCGGTCACGACGAATAGATATCAGCTCGACCGAGCCGTACTCTACGGCCTAGCGCTCGTCGCCCTAATAGGTGTAGGCCGTGACCAATGGACGTTTGCAATCATAAGTGAACATCGGACGCGACCATACATAGCGGCGCCCCTACACCAACCCGTGTGGTCCACACATGCCATATTTTCCGCATAAAACGTCGTTTTGGGCTTGTAGGTACTTTTGCATAGCCAAGCCATAGTAATTTTTGTACGTTGCCAAACCATGGTAAATTTCCACGATGGAGTTTCCTACTAGTGCGAGTATGAACCATTTTTACATTTTTATGTGGTGGAGCCCTCGATTTTTTTGTCATCTGGTTCCTTCGGTCACGACGAATAGATATCAGCTCGACCGAGCCGTACTCTACGGCCTAGCGCTCGTCGCCCTAATAGGTGTAGGCCGTGACCAATGGACGTTTGCAATCGTAAGTGAACATCGGACGTGACCATACATAGCGGCGCCCTACACCTACCCGTGTGGTCCACACATGCCATATTTTCCGCATAAAACGTCGTTTTGGGCTTGTAGGTACTTTTGCATAGCCAAGCCATAGTAATTTTTGTATGTTGCCAAACCATGGTAAATTTCCACGGATGGAGTTTCCCTACTAGTGCGAGTATGAACCATTTTTACATTTTTATGTGGTGGGGCCCTCATTTTTTTGTCATCTGGTTCCTTCGGTCACGACGAATAGATATCGCCGACCGAGCCGTACTCTACGGCCTAGCGCTCGTCGCCCTAATAGGTGTAGGCCATGACCAATGGACGTTTGCAATCATAAGTGAACATCGGACGCGACCATACATAGCGGCGCCCCTACACCTACCCGTGTGGTCCACACATGCCATATTTTCCGCATAAAACGTCGTTTTGGGCTTGTAGGTACTTTTGCATAGCCAAGCTATAGTAATTTTTGTACGTTGCCAAACCATGATAAATTTCCACGGATGGAGTTTCCCTACTAGTGCGAGTATGAACCATTTTTACATTTTTATGTGGTGGGGCCCTCGATTTTTTTGTCATCTGGTTCCTTCGGTCACGACGAATAGATATCAGCTCGACCGAGCCGTACTCTACGGCCTAGCGCTCGTCGCCCTAATAGGTGTAGGCCGTGACCAATGGACGTTTGCAATCGTAAGTGAACATCGGACGCGACCATACATAGCGGCGCCCCTACACCTACCCGTGTGGTCCACACATGCCATATTTTCCGCATAAAACATCGTTTTGGGCCTTTAGGTACTTTTGCATAGCCAAGCCATAGCAATTTTTGTACGTTGCCAAACCATGGTAAATTTCCACTGATGGAGTTTCCCTACTAGTGCGAGTATGAACCATTTTTATATTTTTATGTGGTGGGGCCCTCGATTTTTTTGTCATCTGGTTCCTACGGCCTAGCGCTCGTCGCCCTAATAGGTGTAGGCCGTGACCAATGGACGTTTGCAATCGTAAGTGAACATCGGACGCGACCATACATAGCGGCGCCCCTACACCTACCCGTGTGGTCCACACATGTCATATTTTCCGCATAAAATGTCGTTTTGGGCTTGTAGGTACTTTTGCATAGCCAAGCTATAGTAATTTTTGTACGTTGCCAAACCATGGTAAATTTCCACGGATGGAGTTTCCCTACTAGTGCGAGTATGAACCATTTTTACATTTTTATGTGGTGGGGCCCTCGATTTTTTTGTCATCCGGTTCCTTCGGTCACGACGAATAGATATCGCCGACCGAGCCGTACTCTACGGCCTAGCGCTCGTCGCCCTAATAGGTGTAGGCCGTGACCAATGGACGTTTGCAATCGTAAGTGAACATCGGACGTGACCATACATAGCGGCGCCCCTACACCTACCCGTGTGGTCCACACATGCCATATTTTCCGCATAAAATGTCGTTTTGGGCTTGTAGGTACTTTTGCATAGCCAAGCCATAGTAATTTTTGTACGTTGCCAAACCATGGTAAATTTCCACGGATGGAGTTTCCCTACTAGTGCGAGTATGAACCATTTTTACATTTTTATGTGGTGGGGCCCTCGATTTTTTTGTCATCTGGTTCCTTCGGTCACGACGAATAGATATCAGCTCGACCGAGCCGTACTCTACGGCCTAGCGCTCGTCGCCCTAATAGGTGTAGGCCGTGACCAATGGACGTTTGCAATTGTAAGTGAACATCGGACATGACCATACATAGCGGCGCCCCTACACCTACCCGTGTGGTCCACACATGCCATATTTTCCGCATAAAACGTCGTTTTGGGCTTGTAGGTACTTTTGCATAGCCAAGCCATAGTAATTTTTGTACGTTGCCAAACCATGGTAAATTTCCACGGATGGAGTTTCCCTACTAGTGCGAGTATGAACCATTTTTACATTTTTATGTGGTGGGGCCCTCGATTTTTTTGTCATCCGGTTCCTTCTGGCCACGACGAATAGATATCGCCGACCGAGCCGTACTCTACGGCCTAGCGCTGTCGCCCTAATAGGTGTAGGCCGTGACCAATGGACGTTTGCAATCGTAAGTGAACATCGGACGCGACCATACATAGCGGTGCCCCTACACCTACCCGTGTGGTCCACACATGCCATATTTTCCGCATAAAACGTCGTTTTGTGCTTGTAGGTACTTTTGCATAGCCAAGCTATAGTAATTTTTGTACGTTGCCAAACCATGGTAAATTTCCACGGATGGAGTTTCCCTACTAGTGCGAGTATGAACCATTTTTACATTTTTATGTGGTGGGGCCCTCGATTTTTTTGTCATCTGGTTCCTTCGGTCACGACGAATAGATATCAGCTCGACCGAGCCGTACTCTACGGCCTAGCGCTCGTCGCCCTAATAGGTGTAGGCCGTGACCAATGGACGTTTGCAATCGTAAGTGAACATCGGACGCGACCATACATAGCCGCGCCCCTACACCTACCCGTGTGGTCCACACATGCCATATTTTCCGCATAAAACGTCGTTTTGGGCTTGTAGGTACTTTTGCATAGCCAAGCTATAGTAATTTTTGTACGTTGCCAAACCATGGTAAATTTCCACGGATGGAGTTTCCCTACTAGTGCGAGTATGAACCATTTTACATTTTTATGTGGTGGGGCCCTCGATTTTTTTGTCATCTGGTTCCTTCGGTCACGACGAATTGATATCAGCTCGACCGAGCCGTACTCTACGGCCTTGCGCTCGTCGCCCTAATAGGTGTAGGCCGTGACCAATGGACGTTTGCCATTGTAAGTGAACATCGGACGCGACCATACATAGCGGCGTCCCTACACCTACCCGTGTGGTCCACACATGCCATATTTTCCGCATAAAACGTCGTTTTGGGCTTGTAGGTACTTTTGCATAGCCAAGCCATAGCAATTTTTGTACGTTGCCAAACCATGGTAAATTTCCACTGATGGAGTTTCCCTACTAGTGCGAGTATGAACCATTTTTACATTTTTATGTGGTGGGGCCCTCGATTTTTTTGTCATCTGTTCCTTCGGTCACGACGAATAGATATCAGCTCGACCGAGCCGTACTCTACGGCCTAGCGCTCGTCGCCCTAATAGGTGTAGGCCGTGACCAATGGACGTTTGCAATCTAAGTGAACATCGGATGCGACCATACATAGCGGCACCCCTACACCTACCCGTGTGGTCCACACATGCCATATTTTCCGCATAAAACGTCGTTTTAGGCTTGTAGGTACTTTTGCATAGCCAAGCCATAGTAATTTTTGTACGCTGCCAAACCATGGTAAATTTCCACTGATGGAGTTTCCCTACTAGTGCGAGTATGAACCATTTTTACATTTTTATGTGGTGGGGCCCTCGATTTTTTTGTCATCTGGTTCCTTCGGTCACGACGAATAGATATCAGCTCGACCGAGCCGTACTCTACGGCCTAGCGCTCGTCGCCCTAATAGGTGTAGGCCATGACCAATGGGCGTTTGCTATCGTAAGTGAACATCGACGCGACCATACATAGCGGCGCCCTACACCTACCCGTGTGGTCCACACATGCCATATTTTCCGCATAAAACGTCGTTTTGGGCTTGTAGGTACTTTTGCATAGCCAAGCTATAGTAATTTTTGTACGTTGCCAAACCATGGTAAATTTCCACGGATGGAGTTTCCCTACTAGTGCGAGTATGAACCATTTTTACATTTTTATGTGGTGGGGCCCCGATTTTTTTGTCATCCGGTTCCTTCGGTCACGACGAATAGATATCGCCGACCGAGCCGTACTCTACGGCCTAGCGCTCGTCGCCCTAATAGGTGTAGGCCGTGACCAATGGACGTTTGCAATCGTAAGTGAACATCGGACGCGACCATACATAGCGGCGCCCCTACACCTACCCGTGTGGTCCACACATGCCATATTTTTCGCATAAAAACGTCGTTTTGGGCTTGTAGGTACTTTTGCATAGCCAAGCTATAGTAATTTTTGTACGTTGCCAAACCATGGTAAATTTCCACGGATGGAGTTTCCCTACTAGTGCGAGTATGAACCATTTTTACATTTTTATGTGGTGGGGCCCTCGATTTTTTTGTCATCCGGTTCCTTCGGTCACGACGAATAGATATCGCCGACCGAGCCGTACTCTACGGCCTAGCGCTCGTCGCCTCTAATAGGTGTAGGCCGTGACCAATGGACGTTTGCAATCGTAAGTGAACATCGGACGCGACCATACATAGCGGCGCCCTACACCTACCCGTGTGGTCCACACATGCCATATTTTCCGCATAAAACGTCGTTTTGGGCTTGTAGGTACTTTTGCATAGCCAAGCCATAGTAATTTTTGTATGTTGCCAAACCATGGTAAATTTCCACGGATGGAGTTTCCCTACTAGTGCGAGTTTGAACCATTTTTACATTTTTATGTGGTGGGGCCCTCATTTTTTTGTCATCTGGTTCCTTCGGTCACGACGAATAGATATCAGCTCGACCGAGCCGTACTCTAAGGCCTAGCGCTCGTCGCCCTAATAGGTGTAGGCCATGACCAATGGACGTTTGCAATCGTAAGTGAACATCGGACGCGACCATACATAGCCGCGCCCCTGCACCTACCCGTGTGGTCCACACATGCCATATTTTCCGCATAAAACGTCGTTTTGGGCTTGTAGGTACTTTTGCATAGCCAAGCTATAGTAATTTTTGTACGTTGCCAAACCATGGTAAATTTCCACGGATGGAGTTTCCCTACTAGTGCGAGTATGAACCATTTTACATTTTTATGTGGTGGGGCCCTCGATTTTTTTGTCATCTGGTTCCTTCGGTCACGACGAATAGATATCACCGACCGAGCCGTACTCTACGGCCTAGCGCTCGTCGCCCTAATAGGTGTAGGCCGTGACCAATGGATGTTTGCAATCGTAAGTGAACATCGGACGCGACCATACATAGTGGCGCCCCTACACCTACCCGTGTGGTCCACACATGCCATATTTTCCGCATAAAACGTCATTTTGGGCTTGTAGGTACTTTTGCATAGCCAAGCCATAGCAATTTTTGTACGTTGCCAAACCATGGTAAATTTCCACTGATGGAGTTTCCCTACTAGTGCGAGTATGAACCATTTTTATATTTTTATGTGGTGGGACCCTCGATTTTTTTGTCATCTGGTTCCTTCGGTCACGACGAATAGATATCAGCTCGACCGAGCCGTACTATACGGCCTAGAGCTCGTCGCCCTAATAGGTGTAGGCCGTGACCAATGGACGTTTGCAATTGTAAGTGAACATCGGACGCGACCATACATAGCGGCGCCCTACACCTACCCGTGTGGTCCACACATGCCATATTTTCCGCATAAAATGTCGTTTTGGGCTTGTAGGTACTTTTGCATAGCCAAGCCATAGTAATTTTTGTACGTTGCCAAACCATGGTAAATTTCCACGGATGGAGTTTCCCTACTAGTGCGAGTATGAACCATTTTTACATTTTTATGTGGTGGGGCCCTCGATTTTTTTGTCATCCGGTTCCTTCGGTCACGACGAATAGATATCGCCGACCGAGCCGTACTCTACGGTCTAGCGCTCGCGCCTAATAGGTGTAGGCCGTGACCAATGGACGTTTGCAATCGTAAGTGAACATCGGACGCGACCATACATAGCGGCGCCCTACACCTACCCGTGTGGTCCATACATGCCATATTTTCTCGCATAAAACGTCGTTTTGGGCTTGTAGGTACTTTTGCATAGCCAAGCCATAGTAATTTTTGTACGTTGCCAAACCATGGTAAATTTCCACGGATGGAGTTTCCCTACTAGTGCGAGTATGAACCATTTTTACATTTTTATGTGGTGGGGCCCTCGATTTTTTTGTCATCCGGTTCCTTCGGTCATGACGAATAGATATCGCCGACCGAGCCGTACTCTACGGCCTAGCGCTCGCCGCCCTAATAGGTGTAGGCCGTGACCAATGGACGTTTGCAATCGTAAGTGAACATCGGACGCGACCATACATAGCGGCGCCCTACACCTACCCGTGTGGTCCACACATGCCATATTTTCCGCATAAAACGTCGTTTTGGGCTTGTAGGTACTTTTGCATAGCCAAGCCATAGTAATTTTTGTACGTTGCCAAACCATGGTAAATTTCCACTGATGGAGTTTCCCTACTAGTGCGAGTATGAACCATTTTTACATTTTTATGTGGTGGGGCCCTCGATTTTTTTGTCATCTGGTTTCGACCGAGCCGTACTCTACGGCCTAGCGCTCGTCGCCCTAATAGGTGTAGGCCATGACCAATGGACGTTTGCAATTGTAAGTGAACATCGGACGCGACCATACATAGCGGCGCCCCTACACCTACCCGTGTGGTCCACACATGCCATATTTTCCGCATAAAACGTCGTTTTGGGCTTGTAGGTACTTTTGCATAGCCAAGCCATAGTAATTTTTGTATGTTGCCAAACCATGGTAAATTTCCACTGATGGAGTTTCCCTACTAGTGCGAGTATGAACCATTTTTACATTTTTATGTGGTGGGGCCCTCGATTTTTTTGTCATCCGGTTCCTTCGGTCATGACGAATAGATATCAGCTCGACCGAGCCGTACTCTACGGCCTAGCGCTCGTCGCCCTAATAGGTGTAGGCCGTGACCAATGGACGTTTGCAATTGTAAGTGAACATCGGACGCGACCATACATAGCGGCGCCCCTACACCTACCCGTGTGGTCCACACATGCCATATTTTCCGCATAAAATGTCGTTTTGGGCTTGTAGGTACTTTTGCATAGCCAAGCCATAGTAATTTTTGTACGTTGCCAAACCATGGTAAATTTCCACGGATGGAGTTTCCCTACTAGTGCGAGTATGAACCATTTTTACATTTTTATGTGGTGGGGCCCTCGATTTTTTTGTCATCTGGTTCCTTCGGTCACGACGAATAGATATCGCTCGACCGAGCCGTACTCTACGGCCTAGCGCTCGTCGCCCTAATAGGTGTAGGCCGTGACCAATGGACGTTTGCAATCGTAAGTGAACATCGGACGCGACCATACATAGCGGCGCCCCTACACTACATGCCATATTTTCCGCATAAAACGTCGTTTTGGGCTTGTAGGTACTTTTGCATAGCCAAGCTATAGTAATTTTTGTACGTTGCCAAACCATGGTAAATTTCCACGGATGGAGTTTCCCTACTAGTGCGAGTATGAACCATTTTTACATTTTTATGTGGTGGGGCCCTCGATTTTTTTGTCATCCGGTTCCTTCGGTCATGACGAATAGATATCGCCGACCGAGCCGTACTCTACGGCCTAGCGCTCGCCGCCCTAATAGGTGTAGGCCGTGACCAATGGACGTTTGCAATCGTAAGTGAACATCGGACGCGACCATACATAGCGGCGCCCTACACCTACCCGTGTGGTCCACACATGCCATATTTTCCGCATAAAACGTCGTTTTGGGCTTGTAGGTACTTTTGCATAGCCAAGCCATAGTAATTTTTGTACGTTGCCAAACCATGGTAAATTTCCACCGATGGAGTTTCCCTACTAGTGCGAGTATGAACCATTTTTACATTTTTATGTGGTGGGGCCCTCGATTTTTTTGTCATCTCGGTTCCTTCGGTCACGACGAATAGATATCGCTCGACCGAGCCGTACTCTACGGCCTAGCGCTCGTCGCCCTAATAGGTGTAGGCCATGACCAATGGACGTTTGCAATTGTAAGTGAACATCGGACGCGACCATACATAGCGGCGCCCTACACCTACCCGTGTGGTCCACACATGCCATATTTTCCGCATAAAACGTCGTTTTGGGCTTGTAGGTACTTTTGCATAGCCAAGCCATAGTAATTTTTGTATGTTGCCAAACCATGGTAAATTTCCACTGATGGAGTTTCCCTACTAGTGCGAGTATGAACCATTTTTACATTTTTATGTGGTGGGGCCCTCGATTTTTTTGTCATCCGGTTCCTTCGGTCACGACGAATAGATATCGCCGACCGAGCCGTACTCTACGGCCTAGCGCTCGTCGCCCTAATAGGTGTAGGCCGTGACCAATGGACGTTTGCAATCGTAAGTGAACATCGGACGCGACCATACATAGCGGTGCCCCTACACCTACCCGTGTGGTCCACACATGCCATATTTTCCGCATAAAACGTCGTTTTGTGCTTGTAGGTACTTTTGCATAGCCAAGCTATAGTAATTTTTGTACGTTGCCAAACCATGGTAAATTTCCACGGATGGAGTTTCCCTACTAGTGCGAGTATGAACCATTTTTACATTTTTATGTGGTGGGGCCCTCGATTTTTTTGTCATCTGGTTCCTTCGGTCACGACGAATAGATATCACCTCGACCGAGCCGTACTCTACGGCCTAGCGCTCGCCCTAATAGGTGTAGGCCGTGACCAATGGACGTTTGCAATCGTAAGTGAACATCGGACGCGACCATACATAGCGGCGCCCCTACACCTACCCGTGTGGTCCACACATGCCATATTTTCCGCATAAAACGTCGTTTTGGGCTTGTAGGTACTTTTGCATAGCCAAGCCATAGTAATTTTTGTACGTTGCCAAACCATGGTAAATTTTCACTGATGGAGTTTCCCTACTAGTGTGAGTATGAACCATTTTTACATTTTTATGTGGTGGGGCCCTCGATTTTTTTGTCATCTGGTTCCTTCGGTCACGACGAATAGATATCGGCTCGACCGAGCCGTACTCTACGGCCTAGCGCTCGTCGCCCTAATAGGTGTAGGCCGTGACCAATGGACGTTTGCAATCGTAAGTGAACATCGTACGCGACCATACATAGCGGCGCCCCTACACCTACCCGTGTGGTCCACACATGCCATATTTTCCGCATAAAACGTCGTTTTGGGCTTGTAGGTACTTTTGCATAGCCAAGCTATAGTAATTTTTGTACGTTGCCAAACCATGGTAAATTTCCACGGATGGAGTTTCCCTACTAGTGAGAGTATGAACCATTTTTACATTTTTATGTGGTGGGGCCCTCGATTATTTTGTCATCTGGTTCCTTCGGTCACGACGAATAGATATCAGCTCGACCGAGCCGTACTCTACGGCCTAGCGCTCGTCGCCCTAATAGGTGTAGGCCGTGACCAATGGACGTTTGCAATCTTAAGTGAACATCGGACGCGACCATACATAGCGGCGCCCCTACACCTACCCGTGTGGTCCACACATGCCATATTTTCCGCATAAAACGTCGTTTGGGCTTGTAGGTACTTTTGCATAGCCAAGCTATAGTAATTTTTGTACGTTGCCAAACCATGGTAAATTTCCACCGATGGAGTTTCCCTACTAGTGCGAGTATGAACCATTTTTACATTTTTATGTGGTCGGGCCCTCGATTTTTTTGTCATCCGGTTCCTTCGGTCACGACGAATAGATATCGCCGACCGAGCCGTACTCTACGGCCTAGCGCTCGTCGCCTCTAATAGGTGTAGGCCATGACCAATGGGCGTTTGCAATCGTAAGTGAACATCGGACGCGACCATACATAGCGGCGCCCCTACACCTACCCGTGTGGTCCACACATGCCATATTTTCCGCATAAAACGTCGTTTTGGGCTTGTAGGTACTTTTGCATAGCCAAGCTATAGTAATTTTTGTACGTTGCCAAACCATGGTAAATTTCCACGGATGGAGTTTCCCTACTAGTGCGAGTATGAACCATTTTTACATTTTTATGTGGTGGGGCCCTCGATTTTTTTGTCATCCGGTTCCTTCGGTCACGACGAATAGATATCGCCGACCGAGCCGTACTTCTACGGCCTAGCGCTCATCGCCTCTAATAGGTGTAGGCCGTGACCAATGGACGTTTGCAATCGTAAGTGAACATCGGACGCGACCATACATAGCGGCGCCCCTACACCTACCCGTGTGGTCCACACATGCCATATTTTCCGCATAAAACGTCGTTTTGGGCTTGTAGGTACTTTTGCATAGCCAAGCCATAGTAATTTTTGTACGTTGCCAAACCATGGTAAATTTCCACCGATGGAGTTTCCCTACTAGTGCGAGTATGAACCATTTTTACATTTTTATGTGGTGGGGCCCTCGATTTTTTTGTCATCCGGTTCCTTCGGTCACGACGAATAGATATCGCCGACCGAGCCGTACTCTACGGCCTAGCGCTCGTCGTCCTAATAGGTGTAGGCCATGACCAATGGACGTTTGCAATCGTAAGTGAACATCGGACGCGACCATACATAGCGGCGCCCCTACACCTACCCGTGTGGTCCACACATGCCATATTTTCCGCATAAAACGTCGTTTTGGGCTTGTAGGTACTTTTGCATAGCCAAGCTATAGTAATTTTTGTACTTTGCCAAACCATGGTAAATTTCCACTGATGGAGTTTCCCTACTAGTGCGAGTATGAACCATTTTTACATTTTTATGTGGTGGGGCCCTCGATTTTTTTGTCATCCGGTTCCTTCGGTCACGACGAATAGATATCACCGACCGAGCCGTACTCTACGGCCTAGCGCTCGTCGCCTAATAGGTGTAGGCCGTGACCAATGGACGTTTGCAATCTTAAGTGAACATCGGACGCGACCATACATAGCGGCGCCCCTACACCTACCCGTGTGGTCCACACATGCCATATTTTCCGCATAAAACGTCGTTTTGGGCTTGTAGGTACTTTTGCATAGCCAAGCTATAGTAATTTTTGTACGTTGCCAAACCATGGTAAATTTCCACGGATGGAGTTTCCCTACTAGTGCGAGTATGAACCATTTTTACATTTTTATGTGGTGGGGCCCTCGATTTTTTTGTCATCCGGTTCCTTCGGTCACGACGAATAGATATCGGCCGACTGAGCCGTACTCTACGGCCTAGCGCTCGTCGCCCTAATAGGTGTAGGCCGCGACCAATGGACGTTTGCAATCGTAAGTGAACATCGGACGCGACCATACATAGCGGCGCCCCTACACCTACCCGTGTGGTCCACACATGCCATATTTTCCGCATAAAACGTTTTTTTGGGCTTGTAGGTACTTTTGCATAGCCAAGCCATAGTAATTTTTGTACGTTGCCAAACCATGGTAAATTTCCACGGATGGAGTTTCCCTACTAGTGCGAGTATGAACCATTTTTACATTTTTATGTGGTGGGGCCCTCGATTGTTTTGTCATCTGGTTCCTTCGGTCTCGACGAATAGATATCAGCTCGGCCGAGCCGTACACTACGGCCTAGCGCTCGTCGCCCTAATAGGTATAGGCCGTGACCAATGGACGTTTGCAATCGTAAGTGAACATCGGACGCGACCATACATAGCGGCGCCCCTACACCTACCCGTGTGGTCCACACATGCCATATTTTCCGCATAAAACGTCGTTTGGGCTTGTAGGTACTTTTGCATAGCCAAGCTATAGTAATTTTTGTACGTTGCCAAACCATGGTAAATTTCCACGGATGGAGTTTCCCTACTAGTGCGAGTATGAACCATTTTTATATTTTTATGTGGTGGGGCCCTCGATTTTTTTGTCATCCGGTTCCTTCGGTCACGACGAATAGATATCGCCGACCGAGCCGTACTATACGGCCTAGCGCTCGTCGCCCTAATAGGTGTAGGCCGTGACCAATGGACGTTTGCAATTGTAAGTGAACATCGGACGTGACCATACATAGCGGCGCCCTACACCTACCCGTGTGGTCCACACATGCCATATTTTCGCATAAAATGTCGTTTTGGGCTTGTAGGTACTTTTGCATAGCCAAGCCATAGTAATTTTTGTACGTTGCCAAACCATGGTAAATTTCCACGGATGGAGTTTCCCTACTAGTGCGAGCATGAACCATTTTTACATTTTTATGTGGTGGGGCCTCGATTTTTTTGTCATCCGGTTCCTTCGGTCACGACGAATAGATATCACCGACCGAGCCGTACTCTACGGTCTAGCGCTCGTCGCCCTAATAGGTGTAGGCCGTGACCAATGGACGTTTGCAATCGTAAGTGAACATCGGACGCGACCATACATAGCGGCGCCCCTACACCTACCCGTGTGGTCCATACATGCCATATTTTCCGCATAAAACGTCGTTTTGGGCTTGTAGGTACTTTTGCATAGCCAAGCCATAGTAATTTTTGTACGTTGCCAAACCATGGTAAATTTCCACGGATGGAGTTTCCCTACTAGTGCGAGTATGAACCATTTTTACATTTTTATGTGGTGGGGCCCTCGATTTTTTTGTCATCCGGTTCCTTCGGTCATGACGAATAGATATCGCCGACCGAGCCGTACTCTACGGCCTAGCGCTCGTCGCCCTAATAGGTGTAGGCCGTGACCAATGGACATTTGCAATCGTAAGTGAACATCGGACGCGACCATACATAGCGGCGCCCCTACACCTACCCGTGTGGTCCACACATGCCATATTTTCCGCATAAAACGTCGTTTTGGGCTTGTAGGTACTTTTGCATAGCCAAGCCATAGTAATTTTTGTACGTTGCCAAACCATGGTAAATTTCCACTGATGGAGTTTCCCTACTAGTGCGAGTATGAACCATTTTTACATTTTTATGTGGTGGGGCCCTCGATTTTTTTTGTCATCTGGTTCCTTCGGTCACGACGAATAGATATCGCCTCGACCGAGCCGTACTCTACGGCCTAGCGCTCGTCAGCCTCTAATAGGTGTAGGCCGTGACCAATGGACGTTTGCAATTGTAAGTGAACATCGGACGCGACCATACATAGCGGCGCCCCTACACCTACCCGTGTGGTCCACACATGCCATATTTTTCGCATAAAACGTCGTTTTGGGCTTGTAGGTACTTTTGCATAGCCAAGCCATAGTAATTTTTGTATGTTGCCAAACCATGGTAAATTTCCACTGATGGAGTTTCCCTACTAGTGCGAGTATGAACCATTTTTACATTTTTATGTGGTGGGGCCCTCGATTTTTTTGTCATCCGGTTCCTTCGGCCACGACGAATAGATATCGCCGACCGAGCCGTACTCTACGGCCTAGCGCCGTCGCCTCTAATAGGTGTAGGCCATGACCAATGGGCGTTTGCAATCGTAAGTGAACATCGGACGCGACCATACATAGCGGCGCCCTACACCTACCCGTGGGTCCACACATGCCATATTTTCCGCATAAAACGCTGCTTTGGGCTTGTAGGTACTTTTGCATAGCCAAGCTATAGTAATTTTTGTACGTTGCCAAACCATGGTAAATTTCCACGGATGGAGTTTTCCTACTAGTGCGAGTATGAACCATTTTTACATTTTTATGTGGTGGGGCCTCGATTTTTTTGTCATCCGGTTCCTTCGGTCACGACGAATAGATATCACCGACCGAGCCGTACTTACGGCCTAGCGCTCATCGCCCTAATAGGTGTAGGCCGTGACCAATGGACGTTTGCAATCGTAAGTGAACATCGGACGCGACCATACATAGCGGCGCCCTACACCTACCCGTGTGGTCCACACATGCCATATTTTCCTCATAAAAACGTCGTTTTGGGCTTGTAGGTACTTTTGCATAGCCAAGCCATAGTAATTTTTGTACGTTGCCAAACCATGGTAAATTTCCACCGATGGAGTTTCCCTACTAGTGCGAGTATGAACCATTTTTACATTTTTATGTGGTGGACCTCGATTTTTTTGTCATCTCGGTTCCTTCGGTCACGACGAATAGATATCGCCGACCGAGCCGTACTCTACGGCCTAGCGCTCGTCGTCCTAATAGGTGTAGGCCGTGACCAATGGACGCTTGCAATCGTAAGTGAACATCGGACGCGACCATACATAGCGGCGCCCTACACCTACCCGTGTGGTCCACACATGCCATATTTTCCGCATAAAACGTCGTTTTGGGCTTGTAGGTACTTTTGCATAGCCAAGCTATAGTAATTTTTGTACTTTGCCAAACCATGGTAAATTTCCACGGATGGAGTTTCCCTACTAGTGCGAGTATGAACCATTTTTACATTTTTATGTGGTGGGGCCTCGATTTTTTTGTCATCCGGTTCCTTCGGTCACGACGACAGATATCAAATAACCGAGCCGTACTCTACGGCCTAGCGCTGTCGCCCTCTAATAGGTGTAGGCCGTGACCAATGGACGTTTGCAATCTTAAGTGAACATCGGACGCGACCATACATAGCGGCGCCCTACACCTACCCGTGTGGTCCACACATGCCATATTTTCCGCATAAAACGTCGTTTTGGGCTTGTAGGTACTTTTGCATAGCCAAGCTATAGTAATTTTTGTACGCTGCCAAACCATGGTAAATTTCCACGGATGGAGTTTCCCTACTAGTGCGAGTATGAACCATTTTTACATTTTTATGTGGTGGGGCCCTCGATTTTTTTGTCATCCGGTTCCTTCGGTCACGACGAATAGATATCGGGGCCGACCGAGCCGTACTCTACGGCCTAGCGCTGTCGCCCTAATAGGTGTAGGCCGTGACCAATGGACGTTTGCAATCGTAAGTGAACATCGGACGCGACCATACATAGCGGCGCCCTACACCTACCCGTGTGGTCCACACATGCCATATTTTCCGCATAAAACGCTTTTTTGGGCTTGTAGGTACTTTTGCATAGCCAAGCCATAGTAATTTTTGTACGTTGCCAAACCATGGTAAATTTCCACGGATGGAGTTTCCCTACTAGTGCGAGTATGAACCATTTTTACATTTTTATGTGGTGGGGCCCTCGATTGTTTTGTCATCTGGTTCCTTCGGTCTCGACGAATAGATATCAGCTCGGCCGAGTCGTACTCTACGGCCTAGCGCTCGTCGCCCTAATAGGTGTAGGCTGTGACCAATGGACGTTTGCAATCGTAAGTGAACATCGGACGCGACCATACATAGCGGCGCCCCTACACCTACCCGTGTGGTCCACACATGCCATATTTTCCGCATAAAACGTCGTTTTGGGCTTGTAGGTACTTTTGCATAGCCAAGCTATAGTAATTTTTGTACGTTGCCAAACCATGGTAAATTTCCACGATGGAGTTTCCTACTAGTGCGAGTATGAACCATTTTTACATTTTTATGTGGTGGGCCCTCGATTATTTTGTCATCCGGTTCCTTCGGTCACGACGAATAGATATCACCGACCGAGCCGTACTCTACGGCCTAGCGCCGTCGCCCTAATAGGTGTAGGCCATGACCAATGGGCGTTTGCAATCGTAAGTGAACATCGGACGCGACCATACATAGC